>SKCR01032167.1:0-86180 GCA_019454045.1 Zanthoxylum bungeanum
TAATTGAATTAGATTTAATTATTTAGCGACGTAGGTTCGTTTATCGGATTAAACGGAACCGAGCCGCGGTAAATGTTCGTAGAGATATTTGAATTTCGAATTCAAATATTTAGAGCCAAGTGTGGTAGGTGTTCCCACCACTCAACTACCTTGTTTTTTTTTTTGAATACCATTTACCAATCTCTACCTAGTTTGGGTAAAAGGTGAAATTGTTTCACCTAAAAGTAAATAACAAAAGGCATCTCAAGATTGGTGAACACTTAACACAAAATCAAAAAAACCAAAAACCTAGAAGCTTGGCTTGGCAAATTTCATTCTCTTCTCCTCTCTTTGATTTGTTTTCAAATCAACAAAAGCTAGCACTTTGGAAGTGAACAAAGGTGATGGGGAAACTACTCAAAAGCTTGGATCTTGGAGATCTTGATCTCAAATTTTTTTAAAGCTCTATCACTCATTGTAAGTCTATTCCGCACCTTATAATGATCATATCTATTGTTGTTCATGCTTATTAGATCCTAATAATGTTATAGGAACACTAACAATGGTATCATGAGCCTAATTTAAGCATGATAATTTCTAGGGTTCTTGAACCTAAAAATTTGGGGTTTTTATATTTTGAGCATGATTTTTTGAAATTGATGCTTTGAGTATGTTTACAGCATGATAACTTAGAGTTATGCATGATTAGATTTGAAATAAATCAAAAGCAACAAAAAATAAAAATTGGTTAGTGTGGCCGAAAGTTCACTGTCCATGCACTGCAGTTTTTTGTTTTTTGTAACTTGAAATAATGTGTTTAGATGCATGATTAAATGATGATAGTTGGTTTAATTTGATTAGAATCAATGTCTATAATGTTCATGTTAAAATCAAAGTGCATGTTGAGCATGAAATGATGATATTAGGCTTCAATATGTCTCAAGCATGCAATGATGTGTTTTGGCTTGATTTTTGTTAAGCATGAATTATTAGTTTAAGCATGATTAATTAAGTTAATTGATATTTTGGAAATATTGAGTTTTAATTAATTAATTATGCATAATACACTTTAATTAAAATAATTGTGATATTTGGAATATTATAATTATGATAATATGCCTTTAAAATTGAATGGGCTACAAGTGTGTATTTGGGCCTAATGGGCTTGGTTTGACCAAGTTGGTTTGGACTTTGGATTGGATCCAATTGGGCCAAAAACCAATTCCATGAAGTCCAAATACATCACTTGGCCCTTTAAATAATTTGATTGGGCCTAATGGGCCTAAATTGATTTGATGGCAATAGGGTGATTCCTATTGGGCCTTGGCATTTTGGGTTTGATCCATTATGGTCAAAGCACATGCCTTAAGAATCAATTAAAAGCCCATCGGACTTTAATTAAAATGACATTGGATGTTATTGGGCCTTTGAGACCCATAAAGATTGGATTTGGACTCCAACTCTTTAAGGCAACTATGTAAGTGTAAATATTTAATTTGGAATTGAATTAGAATTAGTATTGAATACAAATAAATTGGATTTAAGTTGTAGTTTGATATAATTCAAGAATACGTACTCAAAAGTATTTATTCTTAAACGAGTTGGACTCGCGCAAATCAAATCATTGTTTGAACATTTGATGGTCATTAATCAAAGATTAATTAATTGGATTAGATTGATTGAAATAAACATGTTTTGATTGAATACATATATGTGTTGTATGAATAATGTATATCGGATGGATACTAGAAGGGCAAGGGCAATTTTGGAAATTGTAATAAGTTTAGAATTTATTAAATTGGGCCTGCGTGCCCAGCCTTTAATATCTTTACTCCTTGTAATTCTCTTCTCACCTATTCCCCTCAATGTATATGAGGTTTCTTTATTGTATTTTGTAAAAGGGTAGGAGTTAGAATAGTTCTAGTCGGGGAGAGGAAAGAGAGCGATTTGTTCTAGGAATAATCTGTTTAAATATCCATCCGCATATCGTTATTAATTTACTTTTGCGCCTTATGATGTTTTAGAAGCATGCTTAAGGGTGTATGATGAGACCTAATCAAAGATAATAAATTGGATGCCAATTTACGTGAAAAACCCTCAAAAGAATATTAAGCGATTTTTCCTTCCGTTGAGTGATTCTTACTCAAGATCCAAAGTTGGCATTGGTTTGTTGGCCAAAGTCAAGACCTTTGTCAATTGCGGATGTGTTTGAATATGAAGGTTTTGTTACATATCGGTGTCTTGTCCAAGTTGTGATTTGTTGGCCAAAGTCAAGACCACTTCTTGTCCATCGACATTGATTACGACACTTTCCATGTCAATGGGTCCCGCTTAACTGGAATCATTAAGCTTGTTGTGCCAAAGCCAAGGCTTAGTTGATTCAGAGGAAAAAGGTTAGGAAAATATGTTTGACATATTGGCATATATAAAGTATATATGTTTCGGATTTGGATGTCCACCTACCGGATCTAGGAATTGGATGAGATCCAATTGATCTTCGAGATCTACATAGTTAAGTTTCATACAGCTTGTTGGCCAAAGTCAAGTTTGTATTTTATTTAACGGGATCCTAGCCCACTAGGAAACTATGTTTCCCGAGTACTCGACAGAGGGTTAGAGGCTTGCCGAAAAATAGTGTGAGACTAGTATTGAATTTGTAATTTCATTCAGATACTTATCTTTACGCGCTTTCAAATAATTTCGTCAATATACTACTTTATTAGTTGGACTAATATATTGTTATTTTTCTATATAACAGTTAGACTGTACCCATTATCGTTGACTAGATAGTTAGACTATCGTAGTCAAGATGACAGGTAAAGGAAATGTCCGCGACATAATCATGGGAGATAATGTCTTCAAGGGCACGAATTTTACAGATTGGGAAATGAACCTTAGGATTGTCCTAGGTTCAGAGAGGCTGTTGTATACTTTACAAAGACCTCTTGGGCCTAAGCCCGGACCGAATGAGACACTTGAGCTGGAGCTTTGGAAGACTCACAGCGATGATTGTGACACAACTCAATCCATTATGCTTGCTTCGATGATTCAGTACTTTCACAAACAAAATAGGGACTTGGATCCTTATAATATGTTAGCAAGGTTGCAAGATCTGCATCGCTCTAACAAGAGGATGCAGAGGTACGAGTTAGTCAAGAAGCTCTTTCACTCACGCATGACAGATGGCATGTCTGTTGAGTCCCACGTGGCTCAGATGATTGCTGACATCGATGAGCTGGCCAACATGGGGATAGTCTTTGAGGCAGAGATTACTTTGGATATGATCCTACAATCTCTCCCCGATTCCTGGAGGCAGATCATCATAAATTACAATTTGATGAACAACAGTGATACTCTCAAGGAGGCTGAAAAGGAGCTTCAAAAGGGCAACAAGCGTGAGGCGCAGTTTGCATCGACATCTCATGGACCTAGGGCCGGGCCCAGGCAACTGGAGGTGTGCAAAAGAAGAAGCATATTCAAAGGGCAAGGCCAAAAAGTCAAAGGCTTCTGGGAAGCCAAAGGATAAATCTCAGGATGTTTGCCTACAGTGCGGCAAGCGGGGTCACTGGAAGGGTGACTGCCGCGAGTACAAGGCGCTTCAGAATGAGCTAAAGGCGGGCAAGGCACCGGCCTCAGGTATGTTTATTATTGAAATAAACATGGCTACTTCTAGTTTTAAAAATTGGATTTTTGATTCTGGTTGTGGTACTCACATATGTACTGATGTGCAGGATCTGCAGATTAGCAGGAGACTGGTTTCAGGAGAGATTGATCTACGTGTTGGAAATGGGCACCAGTCGCCGTTTTGGCCGTGGGCACTTTTGTTTTAGAACTGCTTTCGGGGCATGTATTTAAACTATCAGACTGTTATTATGTACTTAGTTTGACTAGGAATATTATCTCTGTATCTTGTTTGACCAATGCGGGTACACTTTTGTATTCCGAAACACTAGTGTTTTGTTTATAAAGATGATTTTGAGATATGTTCAGCTGATGCTAATAATGGTCTTTATATTTTGAATATAAATCAATCTCAAACATATAATGTAACAATCAAAAGGCTCAAACTAAGTAACAAAGATGAGACTTACATGTGGCATTGTCGTCTGGGACACATTAACAAGACTCGCATATCCACACTTTCGAAGAGTGGGTACTTGGACGGATTTGATCCAAATTCATATGACGTATGCGAATCTTTTCTTATTAGCCAAATGCCTAAATCACCTTTTAGCGGTAAAGGTGTACGCGCCACCGAACTGTTAGCCCTCGTTCATAGTGACGTTTGTGGACCCATGTCTAGCCAGGCTAAGAGGTGGATTCGAATACTTCGTAACCTTTACGGATGATGCATCGCGTTATGGTTATGTGTATCTTATGAGACACAAGTCGGAAACTTTTGAGAAATTCAAAGAGTTTCGACACGAAGTTGAAAACAGACCGGCAAGAGTATAAAGACATTACGGTCGGACCGTGGTGGCGAATACTTGAGCAATGAGTTTCTAGATTACTTGAAAGAATATGGTATTCTTTCACAGTGGACTCCTTCTGGAACACCGCAATTAAACGGTGTATCCGAACGGAGAACCGAACTCTGTTGGACATGGTAAGGTCTATGATGAGTCGCACTGAGCTACCTATTTCCTTCTGGGGATATGCATTAAGCAGTGCAGTTCTTATTTTGAATAAGGTTCCGTCAAAGTCTGTACAACAGACACCATATGAGATATGGACAGGAAAGAAACCGGGTTTCTCATTCCTAAATATTTGAGGATGCTGGGCATACGTCAAACGTTTGGAAGGTACCAAACTTGAGCCCAAATCAGATAAATGCCTATTCGTAGGATATCCTAGGAAATCAAAGGATATTACTTCTATCACCCCCACGAGAGAACAAAGTTTTTGTTGCTCTACATGCGATTTTCCTTGAGAAGGAATTCCTAAATACAGTGGTAAGTGGGAGGAAGTAGAACTCGATGAAAATCAAGTGATACTGTTCCTAGCATAGAATCCTCAACGGAACAAGAACAGTCCATCCGGGATGAGACTGTACCACAATCTTCTATTACACAAGGACCGCGTAGGTCGGAGAGAGTCAGGAACCAACCTGAGAGGTATGGGTTTCTGATCTCGCCTCATGTAGATATTAATCTCATTGAGGAAGACGAACCGGCTACGTATGAGGAAGCGATACAAGATATCGATTCCACGTTATGGCAAGAGGCCATGAAGTCCGAAATGGATTCCATGTACACCAACCAAGTTTGGACACTGGTTGATGCACCAGAAAGCTTAAAGCCTATTGGATGCAAATGGATCTTCAAGAAGAAGACCGACATGGAAGGCAACGTACAAATGTACAAAGCTAGGGTTGTAGCGAAGGGGTATCGTCAACGACATGGTGTCGATTACGATGAAACTTTCTCACCCGTTGCCATGATTAAATCCATTCAGATAATGCTTGCTATTGCTGTATATTTCGATTACGAGATATGGCAGATGGACGTTAAAACCACTTTCCTTAACGGAAACCTTTTGGAGGATGTTTATATGCAACAGCCTGACGGTTTTATCGTGCATAAACTTGCAAACAAGGTTTGTAAGTTAAATCGGTCCATTTATGGACTGAAGCAAGCATCGCGGTCATGGAACCAACGTTTTGATGAGATCATAAGAGAATATGATTTCATTCAAAACGAGGATGATCCTTGTGTATATAAGAAGGTTAGTGGGAGCGCACTGACATTCATTGTCCTTTATGTTGACGATGTATTGCTTATGGGCAATGACATTCCCATGTTAACATCAGTGAAAGCTTGGCTTTCATTAAAATTCTCCATGAAAGATCTGGGAGAAGCAGCCTTTATTCTAGGAATAAAGATCTACAGGGATAGATCTAGAAAGCTGCTTGGACTCTCCAGAGCACGTATTGACAAAGTGTTGAAAAGATTCAACATGGATCAGTCCAAAAGGGGACTGTTGCCAGTATCACATGGCATCTCTCTATCTAAGGACATGTGTCCTAAAACTCAAGATGAGAGAAACAGCATGAGTCGGATACCGTTTGCCTCGGTAGTCGGATCGATCATGTATGCCATGATATGTACGTGACCTGATGTCTCGTATGCTTTGAGCATGTGTAGTCGCTATCAGGCCGATCCAGGTGATGGTCACTGGATGGCAGTTAAGAACATCCTTAAGTATCTTAGACGAACTAAGGATGCTTTCTTGATTTATGGAGATGGAGAACTTGAGGTAACTGGGTATATCGATGCAAGTTTCCAAACCGATAAAGACGGCTCTAAGTCGCAATCTGGGTACATATTTTGTTTGAACAACGGAGCAGTAAGCTGGAAATCTTCCAGGCAAGAGACTGTTGCCGATTCAACAACAGAAGCAGAGTATATTGCTGCAGCTGAAGCAGCAAAAGAGGCAGTTTGGATCTGTAAATTCCTAATTGGATTAGGAGTAGTTCCGTTAGCAGCTGAGCCCGTTCCATTATTTTGTGACAATAATGGGGCTATAGCGTAGGCTAATGAACCACGGTCTCATCAACGATCCAAGCATGTTCTTCGACGTTTCCATCTGATTCGTGAGATCATACATCGTGGCGATGTGAAGATCGAGAAGGTCGCATCAGATGACAACATTGCAGACCCGCTGACGAAAGCTATTTCACAGCAAAAGTTTGAGAAGCACATACATAGTTCAGGTGTTAAATGCTTGAGTGACTGGCTATAGGCCAAGTGGGAGATTGTTAGACAATTATGACCCATAGCGTCACTATTTGTAAAAGACATTGTGTTTTTGTATAAAATTGACTATGTAATATTGAAATTACCTTTTATCATTTCGTAATTTATTTATTGTGATATATAAATGGTAAAAGTCTATATGATTAGTTCCAGATTGAGATGATATGAGACAGTATCAATCCATAAAGGTTTAATCATTAAATATCCCTAGTCGTAGTATTATCGAGACTTGACATCGATGATGCGGAATAGACTAGTATTGCACTTGTGCGCGTTGTGA
Organism: Zanthoxylum bungeanum; assembly: GCA_019454045.1. Lineage (NCBI taxonomy): Eukaryota > Viridiplantae > Streptophyta > Magnoliopsida > Sapindales > Rutaceae > Zanthoxylum > Zanthoxylum bungeanum. The sequence continues at coordinate 7,015 of SKCR01032167.1, forward strand.
GGGCATAACGGCACAGTTCTCATATGTTTAAGTATAAGATACTTATGCAAGTGCGATAGGAGGTTGTGTTTTACCGATGGTACGGAAAACAGCTTCGCTCTGGATAGACCCCGCGGAATCCCATTGGTAGTATGTATATGTGTCTATGGGAGTCCGCGTTAGGGTAGATGTATTTGGTCTTAACCTGAGACTTACATCGCTAATACTTGCGACAATTGGTAAACTTTGGTTTTGGTCGTCCAGGGCTTTAACAGGTTCTGTGTACGCCTCTATTGGGTTTATCGAGAATCATAGTGTATTGGATGTGATGTCAAGACGGAAGTATCACTCCAGACATATGGAGATGATGATCACGCAGGGAATCATAACTCGTTCTCTATTGTGTTGCAACCATCGAGATAATGTGACAAGTTCATGATTATCCGATTCAAAGAGACTAGTTGTTTGATATCCGATATGTGCTTCGTACGGGGCAGACACTATTCCAGCCCCAGGCCTAGCACGTGACATATGATACTGGATCGTAATACGAGATACTAGGTATTCTACGTCTGACATAGATTACATATCCAGAAAGAATATTTCTGGAGAATTGGGTAGGCACGGTGCTTTGCTAGAAGCCAACCATGTCTTGTAAATCAGTTAGCATGTGGTACGAGGTACTCACTTTATCGGATAGTCCGATAACCGGATTTACTGCCAACATATCCAGAGATCTCTTGGGTCGCTTCCCAAGGATTCACCGATGACAGTTGACTTAAATTTGAATTAATCTGGGATTAATTTAGAGAGAGAAAATTAATCTGGGATTAATAAGGGCTTTATTTAATCTGGGATTAAAAGTGTTCAGTAGAGAAAGAACGCGATTAATTTGGAATTAATCGGTAAAATAAATTTAATAGTTAAATTTGATTTTTCTATTTAATTTATTCAAATGGGCTAAAATTAATATATCAGATATATTAAAATGAATTGGATTTCATTACGAGATTAAAGTAGAACTTTAATACAAACGAACGAATTAATTTAGAATTAGTTCGTGAACGACGTTCATAATATATTTGCGAGGCATCGTTATTTAATTGAATTAGATTTAATTATTTAGCGACGTAGGTTCGTTTAATTGGATTAAACGGAACCGAGCCGCGACAAATGTTCGTAGAGATATTTGAATTTCAAAATTCAAATATTTGGAGCCAAGTGTGGTAGGTTTTCCCACCACTCAACTACCTTGTTTTGCTTTTTGAATACCATTTACCAATCTCTACCTAGTTTTGGGTAAAAGGTGAAATGGTTTCACCTAAAAATAAATAACAAAAAGGCATCTCAAGATTGGTGAACACTTAACATAAAATCAAAAAAACCAAAAACCCTAGAAGCTTGGCTTGGCCGAATTTCATTCTCTTCTCCTCTCTTTGATTTATTTTCAAATCAAAAAAAAGCTAGCACTTTGGAAGTGAACAAAGGTGATAGGGAAACTACTCAAAAGCTTGGAATCATCCAAAAGCTTGGATAGGAGATCTTGATCTCAAATTTTTTTAAAGCTCTATCACTCATTGTAAGTCTATTCCGCACCTTATAATGATCATATCTATTGTGTTCATGCTTATTAGATCCTAATAATATTCTAGGAACACTAACAGTGGAGTGTGAGAGCGCGTGCCGACACATGACATCACATGAAAGAGCAAGGAGCCAAGTGAGAACATGTGGGAACGTGTGGTGGCGCCTTCTTGGCTTATGGAACAAAAAAGACGACAACTCTCTTGATATCCACAAGTTGTCGTCGTGGTCCTAGATTTATTTTAGGATTTCCATGATTGCTTAAGATCCAGTACGAGTTGCCTTCAAGTTTAAATTATGATTACTTGAGACATGATGACTAGAAAAGTTCTAAGAATTATATATTAGTTTTTCCTTTAAAAATATTCTTGTTATTGCTATGATATTCTTGTTATTGCTATGTGTAATTATTTATTATTTCACGGCATGTAAATATTAATTTTATATTTTGATAAACGGACGTTTTATGTTGAATTTAATTTATGTAATTAAATCAGAGTGTCATGTACATTATGTTGGACAATTATAACTCATAACATCACTATTTGTACAGAACATGGTGTTGTTGTACAAATTAACTATGTGACAAAAGAAATTACTCTTTTAATCCTTTGTAATTGGATTACTGGGATATATAAATGATAAAAGTCCTTATGATTAGTTCCAGATTGAGATGATATGAGACAGTATCAATCCACGAAGATTTAAGAATTAAATAATCCCTAGTCATAGTATTATCGAGACTAGACATCGATAATGCGGAAGAGGCTAGTATTACACTTGTGTGTGTTATGGAAGCGTAACGACATAGTTCTCATATATTTGGGTATATGATACTCATGCAAGTGTAATAGGAGGTTCTGTTTACCGATGGTACGGAAACAGCTTCGCTCTGGATAGATCCCTCAAAATCCCATTGGTAATATGACTATGTGTCTATGGGAATCCGAATCAGGGTAGGTTTATTTGGTCTTAACCTGAGACTTGCATCGCTAATACTTGCGACAATCAGTATACTTTGGTTTTGGTCGTCTGGGGCTTTAACAAGTTATGTGTACGCCTTTTCTGGGTATAGTGAGAATCGTAGTGTATTGGGTGTGATATCAAGATCGAAGTATCACTTCAGTAATATGGAGATGATGATCCCGTAGGATACGGAACTAGCACTCTTATGTACTATAGTCATCGGGATAATAGGACTGGGTCATGATTATCCGATTATAGAGACTAGTTATCAGAGATCTTATATATCTTCATACGGGGCAGACATAATTTCAGCCACAGGCCTAGCATGTGACATCCGATACTGGATCGTAATACGCATTACTACGTATACTATGCCTGACAACGATTACATATTTCTTTAAAGAATATTTCTGGAGAATTGGGTAGGCACTGCGCTTTGCTAGAAGCCAACTATGTCTTGTAAATCGGTAAAAACGTGGTATGAGATATGCATGTATTCGGATAGTCCGATAACCGGATTTACTGCCAACATATCCAGAGATCTGGGGGTCGCTTCCCGAAGATGCACCTATGACGTTTGACTCAAACAGAATTAATCTGGGATTAATTATGAGATAGAGAAAACTAATCTAGGATTAATTACGGAAGAATTTATCTGGGATAAAATTCTAATAGAAGAGAGAGAACGATTAATTTGGAATTAATCGATTAAATAATATATTCGATATATTAAATGAAATTATATTTCAACGGGGAATTAAAATTGGATTTTAATCTGGGCGAACGAATTAATTTAGAATTAATTTGCAAATGACTTTCGTAATAATTTTGCAAGACATTATTATTTAATTAAATTGGATTTAATTAAGTAGCAATGGGAAATTCATCAATTCAAAATTAACGAACCCGAGCCTGAAATGTGTTTAGCTGGCCCATTCAGATTTTGAATTTAAAGTGGGGCCCACAATTCAAGTCATTAGTCAACTTTATCACCCTTTTGGTTAATAGAAGTTGGTAGAGATTTGGTAACTTATCTTACACATTTTGTTGATTTGTAAAAGACATTTACCAACTTGACTTTTTGTAAATGGATTTTTGATTTTGGAAATTAGAAATACATTAAAACAAAACACAAAAACAAGTAACTCTCAATTCTCTCCTTTTGGCCATATGGCCGAAACCTTTCCCTCTCTTACTCTCCAAAATGATGTGAACTTGGGGTTCATGTTTGAAGATTTTTGATTTAAAAATCTTGGATGCTAGCACATCAAAGGAATCAACAAAGGTGTTAGGGACACTAACCATTGAGTTTGGAATTCAAAGATGGCTTGGAGCACTTCTTAAATAAGGCAAAAGATTGAAATCCTACATCCTCATTGCCAATCAAAGTGAGTATTTTTCCGCAACTCTTTTTGATTTTATTCAACACAAATCATTCTTGGAGATCTTGTCATGTTCTAGGAACACTTACAATGGTATCAGAGCGATCTAAGTTTGATTTGAATTTCTAGGGTTCATGACTTTAAATTTGGGTATTTTTGCTTAGAGCATGAAAATGCGAAATTGGATGTTTGGTTGATGTTAGATGATGATTACTTAGAGTTTTGCATCATTGGATTTGTGTAAAATTGAATAGAATAATTTTCCCAAAATCTTTATGTTGGCCGAATGCACCCTAGGTAGTGTCTCATGGTGTTTTTTGAATTTTGACAAATTGGATATGTTAAACGCATGAAATGAATATTGATTGTTGTTTTAATTAGATTGAAATCAAAAATTGGATGTTATTTCATGTAATTGTCGTGAGATATAAGCATGTAATGAATTGTTTTGCTTCAATTTATGTTGGACATGAATTGGAATTAAAGAGCATAATTAATTGGATTAATTAAGTGTTTTGGAAATATTAGATTAGTTAATTAATTATGTTAATTACACTTGAATTAGATTAATATGTAATTTGGAATGATATTAATTTAATGGTTGTAATTAGGCTTAATGAGCTTGGTTGGGCCAAGTTTGGTTTAGGAGAATTGGTTGGATCCAATTGAGCCTAAAACCATTTCCATAAAGTCCAAATATGATAATTGGGCCTTTAAAATTTTGATTGGGCCCAATGGACATAAATTTATTTTTGACATAGGGTGATTCTTAATTAAGCCTTGGCATCTTGGGTTTGACCCATAATTGCCAAAGCCCATGCCTAAAGAATTAATTGAAAGCACATTGGACTTTAATTGAATAGTATTAGGTACTCATTAGGCTTTTGAGACTCGTTAAGATTGGATTTGGAATTCAAGTCTAAAAGGCACCATTGAAAGTGTAATTATTTAATTTGGAATTAAATATAAATTAATATTGAATATAAATTAAATTGGATTTAAAATTGTAGTTCGATATAATTTAAGAATACGTACTTTGAGTTTTTATTCTTGAACGAGTTGGACTCGTGCAAATCAAATCGTTGTTTGAACATTGGATGGTCACTAATCAAAGATTAATTAATTGGATTAGATTGATTGATAACATGCTTTATGTGAATACTTGGATGTATGAATGAATAATATATATCAGATGGATATTAGAAGGGTGAGGGTAATTTTGGAAATTATTGTAATAAATTTAGAATTTATTAAATTGGACCTATGTGTCTAGCCTATTACCTCTTTTCTCTTTGTATTTCTATTCTCACCAATTCCCCTTAGTGTAAATGAGGTTTCTTTAGAAGTATTATGTAATTGGGTAGAAGTAAGAATAGTACTAGCGGGAGAGAGGAAAGTGAGAGATTTGTTCTAGGAACAAATTGTATTATATATCCATCAGCATATCATTATTAATTTTATCGCGCATTATTATGCTTTTAGAATGCATGCTTAAGGGTGTATGATGAGACCTAATCAAAGATAATAAATTGGTTGCCAAATCGCGATAAAAACCCTCATTTCATATTAAGCATTTTTCCTTCCATTGAGTGATTCTCTCTAAGATCCAAGATTGACATTGGTTTGTTGGCCAAAGTCAAGACCTTTGTCCATCATGGATGTGTTTGAATCATGAAGGCTTTGTTCCATATTGTATGCCTTGGGCAAGTTGTGATTTGTTGGCCAAAGTCAAGGTCACTTCTTGTTCATCGGCCTCGATTACGAAGCTTTCCCACTGTCAATGGGTCACGCTTAATTGGTTTCATTAAGCTTGTTAAGCCAAAGCTAAGGCTTAGTTGATTCAGAGGAAAATGTTAGGTAATATATTGAATATATTGGCATATATTGGATATATGTTTCGGACTTGGAGGTCCACCTACTGGATCTAGGAATTGGATGAGATCCAATTGATCTTAGAGATCTACCTAGTTATGTTTCATACAACTTGTTGGCCAAAGTCAATGTTATGTATTATTTAACGGGATCCTAGCCCACTAGGAAACTAGGTTTTCCGAGTACTCCACAGAGGGTTAGAAGCTCACCGAAAAATAGTGGGAGGCAAGTATTAACTTTATAATTTCGTTTTGATACTTGCCAATACACTCCCATTTCATTTTTCGTCATTAATTATTTAAATATAAATATATTAATTGGATTAATATTCAATTGTTGTTTAACAGTTAGACTGTATTTAAACTACTTCATTTGTAGTTGGTTATATAATTGGATAATAGTAATCAGTACATTTGAATGTAACCGATCAATTGTAGTTGATTATATAGTTAGACTATAGTAATCATTATATTTGATTGTACCCGAAATCGTTGATTGGATAGTTGGACAATTGGAATCAAGATAACTGAAAGATTAGCGTTTAGAACATAATCCTAGGAGAAAATGTCTTTAAACGGCTCCAATTTTCAGAATGAGAATAGAACTTCAGGATAGTCCTGGGAGTTGAGAAGTTACTCTATTTGATAGAGCGACTTCTCGGGCCTAAGCCCGAAGTTGAGCAAATAATAAAGCATGAGCTTTGGAAGACTCATCATGATGATAACTCTGGTGCTCAACCCGTTATGCTTGCCACAAAGACTCATTAATTTTGTCGTCAGAGTTAAGGATTATATCCTTAGACCATGATGTTGAAATTGAAGGATCTTCATAGTTCTATTCTTAAATATTAGAAGTATTAATTGCACAACAAAAATCTTGGAGAGTTAATGGCTATGCTCAAGGAGACACAGCCAGAGCTTAAAAAAGGGCAAGAAGCGCAAGGCGCATCTTACTTCGAGATCCCAGAAGGTCAAGGCTTGGCCGAAGGCTTATAGGGATGTGAAGTAAATGGGCAAAGGCAAAATCGTCACTGTCTTCTGGGAAGACAAATGACATATCCCAAGATGTCTGCCTAAATTGTGGAAAATGAGGTCACTGGAAGCGTGACTACCATATGGACAAAACAAACATGAAGGAAGTGAAGGCGGGGCAAGGCTTCGGCTTCAGATGCTTTTGTTATAAATATGTCCACTACTAGTTTTAAAATTGGATTTTTATTACTGGATGTGGTACATAAATTTATGTACTGATGTGAAGAATCTGCTGATAAGCAGGGTATTGGCTTCAGATGAGATCGACATATGAGTCAGAAATAAGACATGAGACGTTGTTTTGGCCATAGAAACCTAAGTTTCGGAACTGCCCTTTGGGCATGTACTTAAATTAGGAAACTATTATAATGTACCTAGTTTGACTAGAAACATTATCTCTATATCTAATTTAACCCGTTGAGGGTATACCTTTATATTCTAGAACACTAAGTGTTTTGTTTGTAAAGATGATACTGAGATATACACATTATATGTGATAACAGTATTTAAATTTTGAATATAAATGAATCTCAAACATAAAACATGACAAACAAATAGTTTAAACTGAATTAATCAGATGAGACTTATTTGTGGCATTGTTGTTTGAGACATATTAATAAGACTCATATATCTATAATTTCGAAGAGTAGGTACTAGGACGGATTTGATTCTAATTCAAATAATGTCTACGAATCTAGTTTATTAGGCAAAGTGCCTAAGACACCTTTTACTTGGTAAAAGTGTAAGTGCTACCAATCTGTTAGCCCTCGTTTATAGTGACGTAAGTGGGCCCATGTCTAGCTAGGCTAGATGTGGATATGAATACTTCATAACCTTTACGAATGTTGCATCTCGTTAGGGTTATGTGTTTCTTGTGAAACATAAATCAGAAACTTTTGATAAATCCAAAGAGTTTCGACACGAAGTATAAAATAGACTGGCAAGAGTATTAAAACATCACAATTGGACAATGATGGAAATACTTAAGCAATAAGTTTCTTGACTATTTGAAATAGTATGGTATTCTTCCATAGTGGACTCCTCCTAGAACACCTCAATTTGACGGTGTTTCCGAACAGAGAAACCGAACTTTTTCGGACATAGTAAGGTTGCTGATGAGTCGCTCTGAGCTACCAATTTCATTGTGAGGATACACATTAAACAGTGCAATACTTATTTTGAATAAGGTTCCATGAAAATATGTTAGACATACTTCATATTAAATATGAATAGGAAAGAAACTGGGTTTCTCATTCCTAAAGATTTGGGAATGCTAGGCATATGTTTGGATGGTACCAAACTAGAACCCAAATTGGATAAGTGCCTATTTGTAGGTTGTCCTCAACTTATAAGAGAACAATATAATTGTTCCTCTTCATATGGTTTTCCTAAAAGGAATTCCTATATGCAGTGGTAAGTGGGAGGAAAGTAAAACTCGATGAAAATCAGAGTAATACTGTTCTAGGCACCGAGTCCTCACGGAACATCAACAGTTCATCAGGGATGAAACTGTACCAATAATCTTTGAATACACAAGAACCGCGTAGGTCGGGGAGAGTCAGAAAATAACCTGGGAGGTATGGTTTCTGATCTCACCTCATGTAGATGTCAATCTTATTAAGGAAGACGAACTGGCTACGTATGAGGAAGTGATACAATGTATCGACTCCTTTTATGGCAAAGTTCCAAGAAGTCCGAAATGGATTCCATGTATTCCAACTAAGTTTGGACACTAGTTGATGTACTAGAAGGCATTGTGTGTTGGTTTCTAATATAGGTCCCAAGATCAACAAATCAAACATAAAATTCGTATGAATACATTAAGGAATAATGGCGGAAATATATACTCACAATGATTGGTTTGGATGCATCAAAGAACACAAGCCTTCTCCTCATCTTCAAGGTCACGCCAATGACTCTCCAAGGCAGTGGAATGCTCGGTTTTGATGGTTGAAGCACCTCCAAGATTTGGCCATGGTCATCACCATTGAAGCTCCAAGCTTCAAGCTTTTCCATGCTCATGGAAACACTTCCCTATCACCTTAGGATAACTCTATGTGTGTGCTAGCACTTTGTTTTGCCACAAAACACTCTCTTTTCTTCTTCTTAATGCTTGGTCGAACAAAAAATGGAGGGAGGAAGAAGAAGGCTCAAAGCCGAAAATGAGAGGGGAGGGAGAAGGTAAAAAATCGTGAGCCACACTTGGTCTAAGAGAGAGAGAAAAGTTTTGTATATACATATATAATTTTTTTATTCCATTTACCAAGTAAATAAATAAAATATATATATATATATATATTATATATATATATATATATATATACAACAATTAATTCAAAAGTCAAAAAGGTACAAGTCCTATCAACTTTCAAACCATCACCTTTCACTATTCACATCAAGTTACTTTAATAAAGTGACAACATGTAATGTCACATCACATCACTCAAAGTGACAAGTGATTTGACAATTGATGCGACTAGCGATTTGACGCTTGATGTGACTTACGTGCAGCGCTCGAATTCAAAATGCGAATGCGCTCGCAATCACTCTCGGGCTCGAGTTCGCTAATTCCAAATTAACGAATTTTCCGTCGCGTCGTAATTAAATGATTACGCCTAGCGAAATCACTTTTCACGTCACTAACAAATTAATTCTAAATTAATTCGTTCGCCCGAATTAAAATCCAATTTTAATTCCGCGTCGAAATCCAATTTCGCATAATATATCGAATATATTATTTTATCGATTAATTCCAAATTAATCGTTCTCTCTCTTTTATTAATATTTTATCCTAGATAAAATATCTCCGTAATTAATCCCAGATTAATTTTCTCTCTCATCGAATTAATCCCAGATTAATTATAGTGCGAGTCATACATCATCGATGAATCTTCAGGAAGCGACCCATGAGATCCCCGGATATGTTGGCAGTAAATACGGTCGTCGGACTATCCGAACACGTAAGTACCTCGTACTACGTTTATACCGATTTACAAGACAATGTTGGTTTCTAGCAAAGCGCCATGCCTACCCAATTCTCCGGAAATATCCTTACAGGAATATATGATTTATATCAAGCGTAGTATACCGAAGTATTGCTTATTTCTATCCAGTATCGGATGATCACGTGCTAGGCCTGGGGCTGGAATTGTGTCTGCCCCGTACGAAGCACATATCGGATGTCTGGTAACTAGTCTCTATAATTGGATATACATGACCTAGTCATAATATCCCGATAGCTAGAGCATTTAAGAGAACGAGTTCCGTATCCTATGTGACCGTCATCTCCACTATGACTGGAGTGATACTTCCGTCTTGACATCACACCCAATACACTACGATTCTCAATATACCCAGAATTGGCGTACACAGAACCGGTTAAAGCCCTAGACGACCTCAACTAAAGTATATCGATTGTCGTAAGTATTAGCGGTGCAAGTCTCAGGTTAAGACCAAATACACCTACCCTGATTGCAGACTCCCATAGACACATAGTCATACTACCAATGGGATTCCGCCGGGGTCTATCCAGAGCGAAGCTGTTTCCCGTACCATCGGTGAAACACAACCTCCTATTACACTTGCATGAGTATCATATACCCAAATATATGAGAACTATGCCATTGTGTCCCACAAACGCGGACAAGTGAAATACTAGTCTTTTACGTATTTATCGATGTCCAATCTCGATAATACTCTGACTAGGGATATTTAATGATTTATCCGTCGTGGACTGATACTGTCTCATATCATTCTCTGTCCAGGAATAAATCATAAGGACCTCTCATCATTTATATATCTAGGTGATCTAATCACAAATGATAAGAGTGCAATCTCTTTTGTCACATAGTTAATTTGTACAACAACACCATGATCTGTACAAATAGTGACGCTATGGGTCATAATTATCCAACAATCTCCCACTTGGCCTATAGCCTGTCATTCGAGTGTCTAACACCCGAACTATGTATGGTTGGCTCAAACTGCTAAGAAAAGCTTTCGTCAGCGGATTTGCATGATTATCATCTTGATGCGATTTATTCGATCATCACATCGCCACGATGTATGATCCGAACGAATCAGATGAATATGTAAGTATGTATTTGGATCGTTGATGAGACCATTAATTCTTTAGCATGTGCTGATGCCCAGCTCAGCTGCTAACAGAACTATATCTAATCTAATTAGATATGTATCGACCCAAATGACTTATATTGCTGCCTCAGCTGCTGCAATTAACCCGCATTTGTTGTTTATTTGGTAACACTATCTTGCTTGGAAGATTTCCAGCTCACTATACCGTTATTCAAACTTTATAGTACCGTTTGTGACTTTTGGTCGTCTTTATCGGTTATAGGAAACTTGCTACAGTGATCCCAGTCACTTCAAGTTCTCTTTCTCCATAGACTAAGACAGCATCCTTAGTTCTCTAAGATATTAACGGATGTTCCTAACATCAATCCAATGACCATCACTCGGATTAGCTTGTTTGTAAATCCATATGCTCAAAGCGTATGATACACAAGGTCTTGTACATTTTTCAATGTACGGTTCCACGGAGAGTATTTCGAAAGCCAAGCTTTCGCTGATATTTTTTTTTTTGGGAATATCTCCCACTAACCCTCTTATTTACACAAGAATCATTTTCGTTTTGAATTAAATCTTAAATCATTATGATTACATCAAAACGATAATTCCAAGAACCTAATGCTTGCTTCAATCCAATCATGGATCGGATAACAAGCATTATCCAAATGGATTTACCGTGGAAACAGGTAAGAGGTTGAATCGTAATCAACACAATGTTGATAACGATACCTTTCCGTTAAAAGCCTAGCTTTATACGTTGGTATGTTGCCATCCATGTACGTCTTCCTTGAAGACTTATATAGTACCAATAGGCACAATGTCTTGTGGTACATCAACTAGTATCCAAACTGGTTGATATACATGGAATCCATTTCGGATTATATGGCACTTTGCCATAATAAGGGAGTCGATACCTTGTATCACTTTCTCATACGTAGTCGTTGGTATTCCTCAATAAGATAGACATCTTTATGAGGTGAGATCAGAAACCCATACCCAAGGTTGTTTCCTAACTCTCTCCGATCTACGCGGTTCTTGTGTATTCGAAGATTAATGGTATAGTTTCATCCTTGATGAACTATTTATGTTCCATTATGATTTGGTGCCTTGAACAGTATTACTCTGATTTTCATCGAGTTATACTATCCTCCCACTTACCACTGCATATCGGTATTCCTCTTAGAAAAAACGCATGGTGAGCAACAATCTAATTGTTCTCATGTGAGGTATATAAGTACAATACTTATGGTATCTCTAAGATAACCTACAATTGGCACTTATCCTATTTAGGTTTTAGTTTGGTATCATCCAAACATATGTCAAGCATACCCAAATGGTCAGGAATGAGAAACCCGATTTCTTTCCCGTTCATATCTAATATGATATCTGTCAAACAGAATATTATGGAACCTTATTCAAAATAAGTTCTTGCACTGTTTAAAGCTTATCCATTGAAGGAAATGGTAGCTCAGAGCGACTCGTGATTAACCTTATTATGTCTAACAAAATTCGGTTAATCCTGTTCGGACACACCGTCAAACTGACGTGTTCCGGGAGGAGTCCTCATTGAAAGAATACTATACTCTTTCAAGTATACGAGAAAATTACTGCTTAAGTATTTTCATTACGGTTTTACCGTGACAGTTTAATACTTTAGCTGATCTGTTTGTCTATTTCGTGTCAAAACTGTGAAAGTTTCCGATTTGTGTTTTAAAAGAATCACATAACCATAACGCGATGCCACATCCGTACAGGTCACAAAATATTCATATCCACCTCTAGCCTAGCTAGACATAGGTCCACTTGCTTCATTATGAACTAGGGCTAACAGATCAGTGGCATTTACACTTTTACCAAGTAAATAGTGCTATAGGCACTTTGCCCAATAAACTAGATTCGTAGACTTTATTTGAATGGAATCAAATTAGTCCTAGTACCCACTCTTCGAAAGTATGGATATACGAGTCTTGTTTGATTGTGTCCCAGACAACAATGCCACAATTAGTTTCTTCTGATCAAATCAGTTTGAGCTATTTATTTGTCATGTTATATATTTGAGATATTGTTTATATTCAAAATATAAATGCTACTATTCACATCTAATGTGTTTATCTCAATATCATCTTTATATAATAAAACACTTTAGTGTTCTAGAATATAAAGGTACACCCGCAGCGGGTTATACGCGATATAGAGATAATGTTTCTAGTCAAACTAGTTACATTATAACAGTTTCTATATTTAAGTACTAACCCGAAGGTAGTTCCTAAATTCAGGTATCTACGGTTAAAACAGCGACTATCGTCCCGTTTTCAATTCGTAGAGTAATCTCGTCTGAAGTCAGTATCATGCTTAATGCAGATTCTGCACAACAGTACATATTTATGTATCACACTAAGTATTTAAAATCCAATTTCAATACTAGTTGTGAACATAATTATGACAAATATATTTGAAGTAAGAGCCTTGCTCGTCTTCAATTCATTCTTAGGATATATCCTTTTATCTTCCCAAAAGATTATAATGATTTTCCTTTGCCAATTTCAACATTCCAGTAGCCTTTGGCCAAGCCTCGGGTTTCTAGAATATCGAAGTAAGGTGCGCCTTGCGCTACTTGCCTAATTGCAAAGTTTGACTTTGTCTCCTTGAGAATAGTCATTAATTCTCCAAGAATTATTTATTGCAATTTAGTATTTCAAAGATCTAAAATAGATCCATGAAAATCCTTCAATTTATTATCATACTTTAAGGATCTAATCCTTAATTCTGATTCAGAAATTAAGGAGTCTACTTCGACAAGCTTAATGGATTAAGCGCTAAAGTTATCATTACATGAATATTCCAAATTTCATATTCCACTTATTTGCTTAACTCCGGGCTTTAGGCATAATTCATTATTTTATCAAATAAAATAACTTATTAATTTCCAAGACCATCTTGAAATTATTCACAATTTGAAAATTAAAGTCGTTTAAATACATTTTCACCCAGGATTATGTTTTAAACACTAATCTTTCATTTCTATCTTGATTCTAATAGTCCAACTATTTAATCAACGATTTGTGGTACTATTGATTATAATGATTATAATAGTCCAACTATATAATCAAATATAATTTAAATTAATTAACCTCAATTACATTGATTACTATAATCCAATTATAAAATCAACTGTAAACTGAAATTAATTAATTCAAATATATTGATTAATATAATCCAATTATATATAATCAACTATAATACAGTCCAACTGTTAATTAAAACAACAATTTAAATATTAGTCCAACTAACATTTAATCTAACGACGAAATAATTTGAATGAGCGCGTTTGGCGAGTAATTGAACGAGTATTGCAAATTCAATTCTTGCCTCCCACTATTTTTCGGCGAGCCTCTAACCCTCTGTCGAGTACTCGGGAAACCGTGTTTCCTAGTGGGCTAGGATCCCGTTAAATATCACACAATCTTGACTTTGGCCAACAAATTGTATGATAATTAACTAGGTAGATCTCTAAGATCAATTGGATCCAATCCAATTCCTAGATCTGGTCGGAGGACGTCCAAGTCCGAAACATATATCTTATATATGCTAATACATCCAATATATTACCTAACCTTTTTCCTCTGAATCAACTAAGCCTTGGCTTTGGCACAATAAGCTTAATGATCCCAGTTAAGCGGAACCCATTGACCATGGAAAACTTCGTAATCAATGTCGATGGACAAGAAGTGGTCTTGACTTTGGCCAACAAACCACAACTTGGACAAGACACTGATATGGAACAAAGCCTTCATGATTCAAACACATCTTCGATAGACAAAGGCCTTGACTTTGGCCAACAAACCAATGTCGTCTTAGATCTTGAGTAAGAATCACTCATGGAAGGAAAGACGCTTAATATTATTTGAGGGTTTTTCACGTGCAAATTGGCAACCAATTTATTATCTTTGTTAAGGTCTCATCATCATACACCCTTAAACATGCATTCTAAACACATAATAAAGCGTATATAAAATAAAATAATAATGATATGCGGATGGATACTTTACATTGATCCTAGATCAAATCTTTCATTTTCTCTCTCCAAAGCTAGCACATGTATTTACTTCTACCCGTTACACTACACTTCTAAAGAAACCTCATTTACATTGAGGGGAATAGGTGAGAAGAGAATACAATGAGAATAGAGGTGATAAGGCTGGACACGCAGGTCCAATTAATAAATCAAATTTATTACAATTTCCAAAATTGTCCCACCCGACTAATATCCATCCGATATACTTATTCATGCATCGCAACCATGTATTCATACAAGCATGTTATCAATCAATCTAATCCAATTAATTAATCTGATAATTAGTGATCATCCAATGTTCAAACAACGATTTGATTTTTTGCGAATAAGTACTCAAAGTACGAATTCTCGAATTAAATTAAACTACATAATTAAATCCAATTTAACATGTATTTAATACTAATTCACCATTCAATTCCAAATTGAATGTTACACTTTATAAACGAACCTTTACGACTTAAATTCCAAATTCAATCGTTACGGGTCTCTAAGTCCGATTAACGTCTAACGTTTATTTAATTAAAGTCCAATGAGCTTTTAATTAATTTCTTAAGGCGTGGACTTTTGGTCAACTCGGGTCAAACCGATAACCAAAGTCCAATCCGGGAGTTATCCCAAATGCCTTTAAATTAATTTTGGCCCATTAGGCCCAATTAAATAATTAAGGTCCATTAAGTCATAATTGGACTTTATGGATGCAGTTTTGGGCCTAATTGGATCCAACCAATTTTGCCTAAACCCAACTTTGTACAACAAAGCCCAAAAGCCCAATTACAACCTATAAGGCCCAATTTCCAAAAACAAGCCCAATTAATTAACTTATAAAATTCCAAATTCCATGATTAATTAACCTAAGTATAATACACAATTAATTACCCAATTAACATTTCTAAAACATCAATTAGCATATTTAATCATGCACTTTAACAACAAATAGTGTCCAACACAATTTATTAAAATCAAACCCATTTTACATGCTTTAAAGTCTCTCGGCAATTTGGGGATTTTACGTCCGATTCGAATTCAATCCAATTAATTTCACAATCGACATTAAATCATATTCCCGAATGATTCCAACACATCCAATGTTCAAAAATCAAAAAATTCCAAGACAATATGGGCTATATGTATTCGGCCAACATAAGCAATTTGGGGAAAATTATTCCAAACTAATTTTCATCAAATTGATCCAATCAATCCTCAATTAACATACTTTAAGCATTCTAAATCATCCAATTTCATCAAACATGCTCAAAATCAAGTTTACCCAATTTGTCAATTTTGGCCAACACAAAATTTGGGGAAAAATGGATCCAACCAAATTTCATGAAATTGAACATACACAACTTCAATTAATCAACATACAAGCATACTTAATCAATCAAATCAACCAAATCATGCTTCAATTGATTTTACCCAATTTGTCATGCCCAAAATTTGGGGAAAAATGGATCCAACCAAATTTCTTGAAATTGATCATGCACAACATCAATTCAACCTCATTCAAGCATACTATATCAAACAATTTAACCATTTGATGCTCAAATTGAGTTTACCCAATTTTAAACCTAACTTTTTCATGCTTGAACTAAGCTCATAGATACCATTGTTGGTTTCTAATATAGGTCCCAAGATCAACAAATCAAGCATAAAATTCATATGAATACATCAAGGAATAATGGCGGAAACATATACTCACAATGATTGGTTTGGATGCATCAAAGAACACAAGCCTTCTCGTCCACTTCAAGGTCACGCCAATGACTCTCGAAGGCAGTGGACTGCTCGGTTTTGATGGTTGAAGCACCTCCAAGATTCGGCCATGGTCATCACCATTGAAGCTCCAAGCTTCAAGCTTTTCCATGCTCATGGAAACACTTCCCTATCACCTTAGGATAACTATATGTGTGTGCTAGCACTTTATTTTGCCAAAAACACTCTATTTTCTTCTCTTAATGCTTGGTCAAACCAAAAATGGAGGGAGGAAGAAGAAGGCTCAAAGCCGAAAATGAGAGAGGAGGGAGAAAGTCAAAAACCGTGAGCCATACTTGGTCTAAGAGAGAGAGAAAAGTTTTGTATATACATATATAATTTTTTTATTCCATTTACCAAGTAAATAAATAAAATATATATATATATACAACAATTAATTCAAAAGTCAAAAAGGTACAAGTCCTATCAACTTTCAAACCATCACGTTTCACTATTCACATCAAGTCACTTTAATAAAGTGACAAAATGTCATGTCACATCACATCACTCAAAGTGACAAGTGATTTGACAATTGATGCGACTAGCGATTTGATGCTTGATGTGACTTGCGCGCCGCGCTCGAATTCGAAATACGAATGCGCTCGCAATCACTCTCGGGCTCGAGTTCACTAATTCCAAATTAACGAATTTTCCGTCGCGTCGTAATTAAATGATTACGCCTAGTAAAATCACTATCACATCGCTAACGAATTAATTCTAAATTAATTCATTTGCCCGAATTAAAATCCAATTTTAATTCCGCGTCGAAATCCAATTTCGCATAATTATTGAATATATTATTTTATCGATTAATTCCAAATTAATCGTTCTCTCTCTTTTATTAATATTTATCCTAGATAAAATATCTCCGTAATTAATCCCAGATTAATTTTATCTCTCATCGAATTAATCCCAGATTAATTATAGTGCGAGTCATACATCATTGGTGAATCTTCAGGAAGCGACCCATGAGATCCCCGGATATGTTGGCAGTAAATACGGTCGTCGGACTATCCGAACACGTAAGTACCTCGTACTACGTTTATACTGATTTACAATACAATGTTGGCTTCTAGCAAAGCGCCATGCCTACCCAATTCTCCGGAAATATCATTACAGGAATATATATCTATATCAAACGTAGTATACCGAAGTATTGCGTATTTCTATCCATTATCGGATGCTCACGTGCTAGGCCTGGGGCTGGAATTTTGTCTGCCCCGTACGAAGCACATATCGGATGGCTGGTAACTAGTCTCTATAATCGGATATATATGACCTAGTCATAATATCCCGATAGCTCGAGCATTTAAGAGAACGAGTTCCGTATCCTATGTGACCGTCATCTCCATTATGACTGGAGTGATACTTCCGTCTTGACATCACACCCAACACACTACGATTCTCAATATACCCAGAATTGGCGTACATAGAACCGGTTAAAGCCCTAGACGACCTCAACTAAAGTATATCGATTGTCGTAAGTATTAACGGTGCAAGTCTCAGGTTAAGACCAAATACACCTACCCTGATTGCAGACTCCCATAGACACATAGTCATACTACCAATGGGATTCCGCCGGGGTCTATCCAGAGCGAAGCTGTTTCCCGTACCATCGGTGAAACACAACCTCCTATTACACTTGCATGATTATCCTATACCCAAATATATGATAACTATGCCGTTGTGTCCTCACAAACTCGCACAAGTGCAATACTAGTCTTTTACATATTTATCGATGTCCAATCTCGATAATACTCTGATTAGGGATATTTAATGATTTATCCTTCGTGGACTGATACTGTCTCATATCATTCTCTGTCCAGGAACAAATCATAGGGACCTCTCATAATTTATATATCTAAGTGATCTAATCACAAATGATAAGAGTGCAATCTCCTTTGTCACATAGTTAATTTGTACAACAACACCATGATCTGTACAAATATTGACGCTATGGGTCAAAATTGTCCAACATTGTGCCTATTGGTATTAAATAAGTCTTCAAGGAAGACATACATGGATGGCAAGATACAAATATACATAGCTAGGCTTGTACAGAAAGGGTATCGTCATCAACATGGTGTCGATTATGATGAAACTTTTTTCTGTTACCATGATTAAATCCATTCAGATAATGCTTGCTAATGCTGCATGTTTCATTTGTGAAATACGACAGCTGAACATCGAAACCGCTTTCCTTAAATGGAAACCTTTTGGAGGATGTTTATATACAACTGACGGTTTTGTTGTACCAAAAAAATGTAAACAAGGTTTGCAAGTTAAACGATCTATTTATGGATTGAAGTAAGCATTGGATTCTTAGAACCATCTTTTGGATGTAATTATAATGGTATATGATTTGATTCAAAATGAAGATGATTCTTGTGTATATAAGAAGGTTAGTGGGAACGCACTGACAGTGATTGTCCTATATAATGATGATATATTATTTCTTGGAAATGAGATTCCTATAATACAATCGGTGAAAGCTTGGCTTTCATGAAAATTCTCCATAAAAACTTGGGAGAGGCAACATTTATTCCAGGAATAAGGATCTACATGGATATATCTAAAAGTTGTTGTCACTCTCCGAGAACTCATACATTGAAAGATATATACGTGACCTGGTGTCTCATATACTTTGAGCATGTGCAGTCACAATCAAGCCGATCCATGTGATAGTCACTGGATTGATGTTAAGAACATCCTTGAGTATCTTAGATGAACTAAGGATGCTTTCTGGAACTATGGAGAATGAGAACTTGAAGTGACTGGGTTCACCGCTGTAAGTTTCCAAACTAATAAAAATGACTCTATGTCTCAATAAGGGTGCGTATATAGTTTGAATAACGAAACAGTGAGCTGGAAATCTTCCAAACAAGATACTGTTACCGAATAAACAAAAAAAACAGAATATTACTGCAGCTGAGGCAGCAAAAGAAGAATTTTGGATCTATAAAATTCCTAATTAGATTAGGAGTAGTTCTGTTAGCAGCTGAGCTAGGCTATAACACAGGCTAATGAACCGTGGTCTCATCAACGATCCAAGTATGTACTTCAACCATTTCATCTGATTTGTAAGATCATACATCGTGGCGATGTGGTGATCGAATAAATCGCATCAGATGATAACCATGCAAATTCGCTGATGAAAGCTGTTTCTCAGCAGAAGTTTGAGCGACCCGTACATAGTTTAGGTGTAGGACACTTGAGTGATTGGCTATAGGCCAAGTGGAGATTGTTGGACAATTATGACCCATAGCATCACTATTTATACAGAACATGGTGTTGTTGTACAAATTAACTATGTGACAAAAGAAATTGCTTTTTTATCATTTGTAATTGGATTACCGGGATATATAAATGATAAAAGTCCATATGATTTGTACCAGATTAATAAGATATGAGACAGTATTAATCCACGTAAGGTTTAATCATTAAATATCCCTACTCGTAGTATTATCGAGACTGGACATCGATAATGCGGAATAGGCTAGTATTACACTTGTGCGTGTTATGGAAGCGTAATAGCATAGTTCTTATATATTTGGGTATATGATACTCATGCAAGTGTAATAAGAGGTTCTGTTTACCGATGGTATGAAAACAACTTCGTTCTAGATAGACCCATCGGAATCCCATTGGTAATATGACTATGTGTCTATGGGAATCCGAATCAGGGTAGGTGTATTTAGTCTTAACCTGTGACTTGCATCACTAATACTTGTGACAATCGATATACTTTGGTTTTGGTTGTCCGGGGCTTTAACAGGTTCTGTGTATGCCTCTTCTGGGTATAGTGAGAATCGTAGCGTATTGGGTGTGATATCAAGATGGAAGTATCACTTCAGTCATATGGAGATGATGACCACGTAGGATACAGAACTAGTACTCTGCTTAAAAAATTAAGTAATGTCGTTATAAGATCACTTTCTTTAAGATATAACCTAAGGTGAATAAGTTCATTTCACCTTATTTTTCTTAATGTCAGATGTGAGTTAGACATTATTTTTATCTGAACTATCATTTGTATGGAATATGGAGAATACCATAACACATATTTTCATACCATATGTATAATTGCGACTATTAAGGGTAATACAAGTAAAAATCTCGGTCTTGATATTGTGTAAGACCCTTGAGATTATATCATTCTCACGTTATACCCTTTAGACTCTTATCGGCTTCTCATAACTTAGAATTAATTATCGCTATCTTAGAATGTTACTGAAAGATCATGAGATATTCGATTCAAAAGAACATCTCTGGAAAAGCGAATTGAATCAATGTTGAGAGATTCGAGAAAAGAAAGAGATTATTATATGAGTAATATCGAATTAACTTGTATTCACTGGTCAACCAATTATGTTGTTCTATGTGATCAAACATGATTGTGAATACAAAATAAATTTTACATTCAAAAAGAGATTGATATAGATAAAATGCGATAAATGATCGAGGATACTACGTACTTAATCCACTATGGTTCTATCTATTATTCGAGCAGCTATATATTCCTAACAGATGTATATCAAGTGAGCTCTCCAAGTATACTAGTCGCATGACACAGTTGAAAGTATGAATTATTATTGTAGAGACAATAAAAACTCTTGATCCCATCTTTCGTGAGTGAGAGATGTTAGAAATATTAGAAAATGTTAATGAGAAAGATCTGGTACACCTATGATGGTAATATTTTTAGAGGGGTTATAGGAAGTTATTAAGTTACCAAATGCATGTGATAACATAGTAATCAATGCTTGCTTCCAAGTGCATATGATTAAATAGGAAGTCATGCATTTGATGATATAGTAAATTGAATTCCTCTCTGATAAATATGAGCATTTTCTCTCATTGAGATACACAATCAATTAAGTTTGACTATTGGTATCTCTACAAGAAGTAAGATATACAATTTTGTTGTGAAATACTTGGATTTATTTCAATATATTTATGAAAAAAATTTAGAACTAATAATATATATATGCTTAGACCCTAAATGTACCATTTATGAATTTGTGTCATAAAAATATTAGAGATAATGTTTACCGTAGAAAAAAAATGAGCTTGAATCCTTATGCCCATCAATCAAGCAATAGTAATGTCTATAAGTAAGTCATCATTCAGAATGATGAGTGCATGTGAATCCAACTACTAAAATAAATACCATCGCGCTCTATCGTCCCAACTCTCCAATGAACACGTGTCCCGCCCCAAAAGATGTTAGTTTGAAAATGATTTTTTAAGATTTTTTTAATCTCTTAATAAATATAATCTTCAGATTTTTAAAGGCCTAAAATAATTAGTCTAAGGTCTGCCCTTTCTTACCATATTTATATTCGTGTTGATCCCATAAACTTTTTGTTGTCCATGACCAGCTGACTACATTATCCAGTCCATGGCCTTTCGCCCATTAGGGGATGGATATCATTGGACCGATGCCATCTGGACGAGGGCAGGCTAAGTATGCAATTGTTGCCATTGATTATTTCACCAAATGAGTGGAAGCTAAGCCCTTATCCACAATCACATAAAAGATAGCGACTAAACTTTTAAGGAATAACATTATCTGCAGGTTCAGGATTCATCGAGCCATCGTCACAGATAATGGGAAGCAGTTTGACAACAAAAGTTTCAGGAAGCTCTGTGAAGACTTCCAAATAGCCTTCAAATTCACTTCACCTGTCCATCCCAAGTCCAATAGATAGGTTGAGGTAACCAACAAAACTATCAAAGCAAATCTCAAGGCCTGGCTAGGAACTTGCAAGAGACTGTGGGTCAAAGAGCTACTAGAAGTATTCTAGGGCACCGGACGACCTGCAAGGATTCTATGGGGGAAACTCTATTTTCCTTAGCCTACGGGTGTGAGGTATTTATTCTAGTAGAGATCAAGATGACTACCCACAGCGTCCAACATTTTGAAGACGAAAAGAATGAAGAGCTCATCAAAAATCACCTCGACCTGATCGAAGATAAGAGGGAGAAGTCGGATATAAAGATAACAGTCTACCAGTAAAGAATGACCTCTTTTTATTACAATTAGGTCAGGGTTCGGTCTTTCCTTTCGGGTGACCTGGTATTGAGAAGAGTTACCTTGAACACCCGAAGACTAAAGAAAAGGCTCACTGGGTGCCAAGTGGGAAGGGCCATATAGAGTTGTGGAAATAGTGAGACCGGGTGCCTATTTTCTAGAACAGCTGGACGACTTGACTCAAGAAGCCTTGGAATATCGAGATGATGAGGAAATACTTCCAGTAGACCTCTTCACCAAGGTTAGAAACTTATTGCAAAGCCTCTCTTGAAATGACCCACAAAGAGTTTTAGGAAGAGTAGTAGGTCCCATGAATATGAATGAAACTTTATCTTTTGAATTAATAAACTTGTCCATTTTACTTGTGATGATGGTAATTTCTAGCACCAAGACATTTGAACAGTGAGCCGGGGCAGAAATGGTATTTTTCCTCATATGGGAGACCAACTTCCCTAAGGGTTGAGTCTCTTTTGACCAAACCCTTAATGTCAGCCCAACTTTCAGGGTACTGCCGACCAGATGACGTGATATGTGCTAACGGTAACCGCTGGCTATTTAATGACCCAAGACCGACCACTTCAGCATGGTGATCTAACGTTATCAGGTCGACAGGATCATTCTTAATTAAGAGGGCCATTTCGACCGACCACTTGGAGACCGATCTGTTAGCAGGGTATTTCGGACTCTTCCCTATAACACTTTCCACCGCTTGATCCTTTCAAGGTTTGTGACATCATTTTCACCATTTGATCCATTCAAGGTTTGTGACATCATTCTCACCGCTTGATCATTTCAAGGATTGTAACATTATTCTCACATGGGGCAGAGCACAAGATAAGGTGATGGGAAAGGATGACGAAAAGAGTAAGTTTGCTTTCGACCAAATAGCCTTGGGGAAGAGAGCCCGCTAATCATCCAAAAATCCACTTGAGTGACATCACCTAGGTTTGGGAACAATGCTTCCCACTAGTTAGTATAAAAATATAAAGGAAACACATTTGTAAAGGAGAAGGCAGATAATTGAAAACAAGATCTCACAAAAAAAGAAAAGAACTATCTTGTAAAGGATATAACATAAGCAACTCGATTTCATCATTGACCAATCACAAAATAGATCGGCCGAGCTCGTTCCAGTAATAAAACACCCTCACTTAATTTGTGCCCGTGAATGTAGGCTGGGCCCATCCCGTCGTATCACGTAAAACTCTTTATCGATTTTGTGTTTTATCTGTTTTTTTGCCAAAGTTTACTTTTGATTCCCCATAACCAAATAAATTGACAGTTGGAGGAGGATTATCCCGGGAGCACTATCCCAATATTTCCTCTGAGACTAAAATCACCCATCAACAGTTGGCGTCGTCTGCGGGGAAAAGAGTAAAAAGTAACTTACGTAGTCGGACGATGGTAGAAGGTGGAAATCACAGGTCATTTGAGAGCTCAACGGCAGAATGGATGGAAAAAATGGAGGAAAGCATGAGGAAAAACAGAGAGGAAAACCAGATCCTCATAAAGTCTATGATGGATAAGTTGGAAAGAATGGAAAAGATGAACAATGAAAGATTCAAGGTCGGGACAAGCCAAGGCGAAATGAAATAGCAAAAGGAAAGAGGGTCATAAATCTCAGTGGGGATGATGAACCTAGGAGGAAAGACCCCTATAAGATGAGGTTTGTGGTGATAGCAAATGATTTTTAACTAGAGGATACGTGAGAAGAAGAGGAAATGTAGTTACCAAATTCCTCTTATAATAGCCCGTGCGTCACTAAAAAGGGAGATATGAGATATGGTGAGCTGGACGAGAGGTTTCTAGTCACGACATGCGTTATGCTCGGAGTACCGGACGTGAGGAAGTCCGCGGGACAATCTGGTAGCGTATCCAGTAAAAACTGAGTTAGATCCTCCTTCTTTATGTACTTAACTTATAGCGGGGCCCCCACTAGTCCGGCTGGCTAGTGAACAGTTCTTTCGGGTGAGAAGCTGCTATTTCTAGCTTTGCGGCTAACGACTGTGGGAACGAGTTCACTCCTATGAGGGAGACTCCCATCCATAGGGTCTTCAGGGAGACAATATGAAAGCTTGGTTTAGAAAAGAAATGACCAAGTGGGAAGAAAACTTCAAAGCTAATAGAGGGGATGCTCGGGACGGTGAAACTGTGTCTCCCTTTACGAAGGAAATATGGTCGGCAGAGTTCCCAAATGATTCACCACGCAATCCATAACACTTTATAAGGACCATACTGATCCAAAGTCCCATATCGAGAGTTTTGTTTGTAAATAGAGGTCCAAGGAATGGTGGGAGATGCCATTTGTAAGGTGTTCCTATTGACCCTGAGCAGACCAGCTATTATATGGTTCAGGAATCTAACTCTAGGGACGATCGGTAGTTTTTCCCAACTCACGAAGTCATTTGTTCGGCACTTTAAAGGGACGTGCGTACCGAAGAAAACAGTCGTGGAGTTGAGACTCATGAAGCAGGGTGATGATGAGCCCCTGTAGATTTTCATTGAATGATACAATAGCTTGGTGCTCGAGGTTAGGAGATATGATTCGCTAGAGGCTTTGAAAGTTTAAAGGGGGCCCTAAATATTTGGAGGCTGTGGACCCATCTAAGGATCCAGGACACACCGAATTATGCCACCGCCCTGGAAAACGTTCAGAAATTTTTTTGTTAGAAGAGAAGAAAAGGTCGCCTAGAGGAGCACAACTACCAAAGAGAGAATAGTAGGGGCGGAAGTTCCCCAGAGATCAGATAGGGAGTTCAGGAAGCTATACCCGAGGCATAGGGAATTCAGGTCGATGCCTTCAGATAATTAGAAGATGGGGCTCCGGCTCAAGTGAATCACGTGTTTGGGGGAGCGGAAAATGTTCATTTGAATAAGCCGTTGGGGAAAATCGTCATGGAGATCCAAGGAAAATGCCTCTTGACGGAGCCAGACTTGAGGAAATACCCACCGGACAGGAGGAATGAGAGATCCAACTGTATTTATCATAATTTAAAGGGGTATACAACAAATGACTGCAAAGACTTATAGGAGCAGATGGAAAACCTGGCACAGAATGGTTATTTAAATAATTACATCAACCATGAAGTTATAACAGCCCGACAAAGACCAACCACAAAAAGATGTACACCATTACTGGTGGGGGATGCTCGTCGGAGGCTCTAATCTATCTAGGAAGAATTATATCCAGACTCGAGGAACGGAAGTATTGACAATGGAACAGGAACCGAAAATTCAGAGTGGTCGGTCAGTACTGGTTATGTTTACAGATGAAGATGCTCGTGGGGTGAGTTTCCCCTATGATGACGCATTGATAATTAAAACAGTGGTCACCGGTACAGAGGTAGATAGAATCTTGGTGGATCCCGGGAGTACGATACATTATCCACCAGCAACCAGCAGAACAGCTGACTACATTATCCAGTCCATGGCCTTTCATCCATTGGGGGCTGGCTATCATTGGATCGATGCCATCTGGATGAGGGCAAGCTAAGTATGCAATTGTTACAATTGATTATTTTACCAAATGGGTGGAACCGAGCCCTTATCCACAATCATAGAAAAGAGAGCGACTGATTTTTTAAGGAAGAACATTATCTGCAGGTTCGGGATTCCTCGATCCATTGTCACAGATAATAGGAAGTAGTTTGGAAATAAAAGTTTTAGGAATCTCTGTGAGGACCTCCAAATCGCCTTAAAATTCACTTCACATGCCCATCCTAAGTCCACTAAATAGGTTGAGGCAACCAACAAAACTATCAAAACAAATCTCAAGTCCCGGCTAGGAACTTATAAGGGACCGTGGGTCGAAGAGCTACCAGAAGTATTGTGGGTTCACCAAATGGCTTGCAAGGATTCCAAGGGGGAAATTCAATTTTCCTTAGCCTATGGGTGTGAGGCAGTTATTCCAGCAAAGATCGAGATGACTACCCACAAGGTCCGGTATTTTGAAGACGGACAGAATGAAGAGCTCGTTAGAAATCACCTCGACCTGATCGAAGAAAAGAGGGAAAAGTTGGCTATAAAGACAACAGTCTACCAGCAAGAATAGCCCGTTTCTATGACAAGAAGGTTAGGATATGGTCTTTCCTTCCAGGCAACCTGATATTGAGAAGAGTTACCTTGAACACCCGAAGACTAGAGGAAGGCTCACTGGGTGCCAAGTGGGAAAGGCCTTATAGAGTTGTGGAAATAGTGAGACCATGTGCCTAATTTCGGGAACAGCTGGACGGCACTCGACTCAAGAAGCCTTGGAATGCCGAGATATTGAGGAAATACTTCCAATAGACCTCTTCTTCGAGCTATAAAATTCTTTGTCGACCCAACCTGAGTTAGAAACTTAAGCCTCTCTTGAAATGACCCATAAAGAGTCATTTGGATTAAGAAACTTGTCCATTTTACTTGTTTTTTAATTAGATGTGAAAGCAATGTTCAAAATTATGGGGCATGCTTGATGTGAAGGAATGATATGAGGTTGGGAAAGATGCCAAATCTGTGGCACGCCAATCACATGTGTCATTATCAAGCCCCCGAAGCTGGAGTCATACTACTCCATAACTTGCATTTTTATGAAGAGCCTCGGGATGGCGATCGCGGGGAGGTTGGTTCCCCCGTGAAGCAATCGGCCTAACCGAGTCAGCAGTATCATCTCGGGATGGCGACCGCGGGGAGGTTGGTTCCCCGTGAAGCAATCGGCCTAATCGAGTCAGTAGTAGTATCTCGGATGGCGACCGTAGGGAGGTTGGTTCCCCAGTGAAGTAATCGGCCTAACCAATTTAGCAGTATCACCTCGGGATGGCGATCGCGGGGAGGTTGGTTCCCCCGTGAAGTAATCAACCTAACAGAGTCAGCAGTATCACCTCAGGATGGCGATTGCGGTGAGGTTGTTTCCCTCATGAAGTAATCGGCCTAACCGAGTCAGCAGTATCACCCTAAGATAGCGACCACATGGAGGTCGGTTTCCCCGTAAAATAATTTGCCTAACCGATTTAGGGGAGGTGACTGTAGGGAGTGTATCCCCGTTTGGTTAGCTTGACCGTTCGGATCAGAAGAAAGCATGGCACGGGGAGGTTTTTGCCCTCGTGGCGCATGCACGCTCTAGAGATGCCCAACGTGAGGAGGTTTTTACCCTTAGGGTCACGGCCGCTCATCGATCCGTATCCCGGCTTATCGGGACGCTGAATTGTGAGATTTAGAATTATATTTTGGAGGCTCCAGGTAGTATGCTGCCTCGGGGTTCAGATTTGTTATCTTTTTTCATTTCTTTACGTACTGTGCGCTAAGTCACTTCCATTGTTTTGACCTTGCCTTATTCCTGTTTTGTTTTTTCGTCGATGTCTGGCAAGAGGACACCCGTATCAGGATCCACAGAGCTTCAAAGGTTGAGTTTCTTCCTTTTTGTATAAGTCTCAACTAACATTTGGCTCGAGGCTGGATTCATTCCGCCGAAGCCTTATGGTTTATTTAGCTCGGGGCTGGATTCGTTCCGATGAGGCCTTATGGTTTATTTGGCTTGAGGATGGATTCGTTTGACTGAGGCCTTATGGTTTATTTGGCTCGGGGCTGGATTTGTTCCCCGATGCCTTGTCATTTATTTGGCTCGGGGCTGGATTCATTTTGCCAAGGCATTATAGTGTATTTAGCTCGAGTCCGATTATGTTATTAGCTCGGGTCCGGTTACGTCCCACCGAGTCTATCTCAATTGGTCTAGGGACGTAACATTCCCCCAAAGACAAGTGTTCCTATCAGTTCGGGGTCGAGTTATTTCCCACCGAGTCTATCTCAAGTGGTCTAGGGACGTAACATTCCCCTATAGCCAATTGTTCCTCTCAGTTCGGGGTCGAGTTACTTCCCACCTAGTCTATCTCAATTGGTCTAGGGACGTAACATTCCCCCAGAGCCAAGTGTTCCTCTCAGTTCGAGGTCGATTTATGTCTCATCGAGTCTATCTCAATTTCGGCTCAGGGACAGATTATCCTCACGTGGCCGGACTCCAATTAATCGGTCACAGGATCACATACAGAATAAGTTACAAAAGGCAAAAGATAGAATGCAGTATGCATAATAGAAAGAAGTTATAATAGTTATTACTAAAAAATGAAGTGTTTTTTGGTTCAAGTCTACACAGGGCCCCGTTTGGATTACCATTTACTGATCAGCCCTCGCAGGGGCAATATATTCTTCTTCCACAGGCCCGGATGGCAGCTGGTTAGGCTTAGTCTAGGAAGGAGGGGAAATGGTTTTGATTTGGATGGCTGGAGAGATTTCAGCAGTTGTGGCTTCGAGAGTAGGAGCAGGAACCTCATGTTGGTTCTCTTCAGGGGTTGGGGACATTGGAGCGGTTGAAATGGGCTCAAGATCCAACACTTCTTCTGGTCTGGTGGGGTGCAAGAACTGAATGGCGGCGTGAATGGGCTCCATATCTAAGTCTGGCATCACAAATGAGATAATGGCTGCACAGTCACTGACCCCCTCGAGCCTGATTGCATCTCGATCGTTCTCCAGCTCTGTTTCTTTTTTCTTGAGCTCCTCCCAATCTCGTTCCATCTCTTCATTCTTGGCCCTCAGTTTGGCCTCGGTATTGCTAACCTCCACCCTTATGAGCCTATTGTCAGCCTGGGCAGCCTCCAAATCCTTCTTGGCAGCCTCAATATTTTTCCTTTCGAGGGAGGCGACAATCCTAAGGGATTTATTCATTGCAAGAGCCTCGACCGCTGCCAACTCCAGGGTTTTTATTGTTTCATCTTTATTTAACAGTGCGGCCTCAAGCTTAGTGATCTGACTCTGGAGTCACTGTGTTTGGCCCCCCTCGGAGAAAAGACTCATCAATAAGTCTTTATTCCGAGCCATCACATAGCCCATCTGTAAAAGAAAAAGGGAGTTAAGAGTTTTACAGATCTAAATAGAGAACAAAATGGGGAAGGATATTTACCTCAATAATTCGAGCAGAAAACTTAGAAATGATTTCCTCAGGAGAAAAGTCCTCGAATTTAGGAATTCGCTCGATGGGACCGTTTCAGCCATCAGATTAAATGTCGGCACAAGGTGGGACGTGGCATCCCTGACTTTCTCACTCAAGTCGTCTGCGCCGAGCACAACGGAACTTTTGCCCTTTTTGGGAGAGGCATCTGAAGCACTTCTTTCTCTCCGAGCAACCTACCTCATGACCAAAGACTGCTTATCTTCCTCATCCTCTACCAGTTCGAACTCTCCTACCCCGATTAGTCACCTTCGTTTGCTAATTGGCCTCGGAGGGCTAGTAGATTGGGATGTTATTACTGGTTGTGCTCGGGATGGAGAAGTCATGACCAGAGCAGTTTTCCGGGCTATCTCTTTGGATTTCTTTTTGGTCTCAGTAGCTTTGGGCCGTTTCCGAGAAGACCCAGCCTCATCCATACCAGCTTATTTTCCTACACCTTCCAATTGATCAAGGTATTTGGGCCGCCTCGATATTCATGGGAAATACAAGGTAAAAACATGGTCAGTTCGGAATTCAAGTAATTTCAAGTCATCAATGTGTCAAGTAAACAATGAGATTAGTTAGAACGTCAGTAAGGATCTACCTAGCCGCCCCGGGGTCTTCGAGGGAGCAGTTCAGATAAGGCCCAACTCAAAAAAAGATGCGTCATTGACCAGATTCTTCCAGTGGTCGGCATGTTTTCAGGCAAGCATTATCTGTACTCAAACCCTATGAGAGATTTTAGGAGAATCCCTCCAGCAGGCTGAGAAGGATCAGGCGTTAAAATTTTACCATAAAAAATGGGAAATAACAACACTAAAAGATCGATTTCTAACCTCCTGCCCTGAAGATATCTGGGATTTCTATCTCCTCCTACAACATTGGCAGAGTCCGAACCCAATCTTCCGTAGCCCACAACCACGTATCTTTAAAATTGCTATTGGAGTCGGGAAGTATGCAGACGATATTCAATGACTCGGCATAGGTAGAAATATAGTACCAACCATGATGTGTTCTTGGGTTGGCTTTCAGCCTATACAGTCTCTTCACCTCTTCAAGGGTAGGTTCACCAAGGCCTGCCCGATGCCAAATTACGTACAGGCCGACCAAAATCCTCCAGTTGTTTAAGCTTAGCTAGTAGGGCTCGATCTCCATTTCGGTCAGCATCCAAGCAAAGTAGCGTTGTATGGGCAGCCGAAGTCCGCATTCGAAAAAATTTAGGAATAGAGCAACCGACCCCTCGTCATGTTGGCTTGCACGATCCAGTGGACGAGGGACTTCCAGGGTAATGTATATAGGAATCTCATAATGTTGACGGAGTGAGGCCAGAGCATCCTCAGTTATTTTAGAGGGCTGATTCATGTCAAATGTCGAGCAGTCAAGTTTACAGGTTCCGGGTCATTCCTAGGAGTTATGTGGTGATAATTGTCCTCCTCATTCTCAGAAGGAGTAGGTGGTATCAAGATCCTCTACGTTGGTTGAACCCGAGCTCGAGGGAGGTTATTCAGCGCGAGAGGATTGAGGTTTTACAGGTCTTATCGAGGAAGATTCGATGTCAGACATTCCTGATACTCGAAATGGGTGAGAAGGTCAGTTAGTAGTCAGTTTTAGATACCAGAGACTCGGAAAGCTACACTAAATTTCTGGGAACCTAGGCCTACACTCTCTAATGTCCTAGCAACAGCCACAAACAGTAAATCTTTTTCTAAAAATACAAAACCAAACACAAAACCCAGACAACCCAAAGCGCCTATATCATTACCTACAACTAATCATCCTACTAAAGAGCACATGCATCACCAAAACCCAAATGTCCAAAACCGAGGCATGTTGCATAACACACAGCAGGAACATAAGAATGAAAAAGGAAAGCAACAAATTTCATAACCTATGAGAAATAAGACAAGGACGTCGTGCGGAAACTTACTTGATTATGTTTTAAAGACTGAAAGCTGCCCTGCACAGTCTGGTTGTTCGTGGTTTCACTGGTCTCAATTGGGAGAGAAGAGAGTTCTTACAGTCGAAACAGTTTGAATTTTTGTAAAAGAGAGAAAAAATACTTGCTTTTCTTTCTTATAGTCAGTTCGGTGTGTCTGTGACCGTTGGATTGAGAAAAAAGCCTCAGATGTGCGCCACGTGTCAGTCTCAAGAGTGATTTGTAATATTAAATAAACAGCTGAGATTAGACGCCTCTTTGGTTAACAGTGATCGGTCGATTTGCTTGCTTTTGGCGAAAGCCCGCAGATGGTTGACAAGTGTCAGGTTCTTATTCGACCCGAGAAATGATTTGACAAGCATTTAAGAGGGTGTGACAGTTGCGCGTCTCGAGGGACGACTCCCATATTGGTAAAAAGGTGATTAAGAAAACATCTGACCGAACACAGAAATTGTACTAAAGATTAGGTGGTTTCGGGCTGAGAATTTCTGGATTTAGAAGACCGGCCACCATTCGGTCGGCCATACCATTCTTTTTTTATAGTTCCCGGCAACAACTCGTACACTTGTTGGAACCGAGAACTAGGGGACAAGTGATGATGGTAATTTCTAGTTCCAAGGCATTTGAACAGTGAGCCAGGGTAGAAATGGTACTTTTCCTCCTATGGGAGACCAGCTTCCCTAAGGATTGAGTCTCTTTTGACCAAATCCTTAATGTCAGCCCAACTTTCAGGGTATTGCCGACCTAATGACGTGATATGTGCCAACAGTAACCGTCGGCTATTTAATGACCCAAGACCGACCACTTCAGCATGGTGATCTGACGCTATCAGGTCGGCAGGAGCATTTTTAATTAAGAGGGCCATTTCGACCGATCACTTGGAGACCGATCTGTTAGCAAGGTATTTCGGACTCTTCCCTATATCACTTTCCACCGCTGAATCCTTTCAAGGTTTGTGACATCATTCTTACCGCTTGATTCATTCAAGGTTTGTGACATCATTCTCATCGCTTGATCCTTTCAAGGTTTGTGACATCATTCTTGCATGGGGCAGAGTACAAGATAAGGTGATGGGAAATGATGACGAAAAGAGTAGGTTTGCTTTCGGCCAAATAGCCTGGGGAGAGAGCCCGCCAATCATCAGGGAATCCACTTGAGTGACATCACCTAGGTTTGGGAACAGTGCTTCCGACTAGTTAGTATAAAAAGGGAAGGGAGACACATTTGTAGAGGAGAGGGCAGATAATTGAAAACAAGATCTCACAAAAAAAAGAAAAGAACTACCTTGTAAAGGATACAACACAAACAGCTCGGTTTCATCATTGACCAATCACAAAACAGGTCGGCCGAGCTTGTTCCAGTAATAAAACACCCCCACTCATTTTGTGCTCATGGACGTAGGCTGGGCCCATTCCGCCGAACCACGTAAAACTCGTTGTCGATTGTGTGTTTTATCCGTTTTTTTACCAAAATTTGCTTTTGGTTTCCCATAACCAAACAAATTCACAGTTGGAGGAGAATTATCCCGAGAGCACTATCTCGATATTGCCCCTGAGACCAAAATCACTCATCAACAACGGTCTTGATTTTAATTATATACTTTGTAAGTTCATCATATAATTATGTTCATGATCTATAGATCAATATTGATGCTATCTTTAATTCATTATGATATTATAACTTTAAGTGCGTATCTGAAGATACGGCCCTCTAGTTATAGTACAGTGTTAATTAGACATAAACGAGGATGAGATCCAACCTCAAATTTAAATTATAAAATATGTGGGTAGTTGATAAATTTTGGACTTTAGAATGTCGCATATAATGAATTTCACGATATAATTTTACCACAAAATAAAGTTGGATGCATGTTCCCCCATTACCTCAAAATAATGACAATAATTCAAGTTGTGCTGACGTATCAACGCAAACATATGTAAACTACAATAGTGTGAAGTTGACCACCTTTAGACAATATCAATATATATATATATAGAGTCGGTTTTATTTCGGTTAATTATGCGATAAATAAATTCATGAATGGTTAATTATTAAAATACATTATTAGTAAATTATCCCTGCTTTTGATTTTATTTTTATTTATTGAGGAATGTAACAACATAAGGCCAATTTTGATTTATTGTAAAATTTTTTGTTGTAATTGCACATATGTAAATACTTGGAGTACATTGCCGATGAGAATATAAAAGTGGTAAATGAGAATTATTTGGTATAGATGTGGACCGTCAAATTTCGTATTTATCCAAAGTTTTGATCTTATGCGGAATTTATCAAAATCAACTAAGACAAGTTTTAATTAATCTGTATATTGATTAATCAAGTTAACAACCACCCAACCTTAAGTCTACGCACTTATAGATCAAAGCAGAATATTCAAACAATAAATATTAATGCAGAAAATAAATATTAACTACACAAAATCAACACAAGTATTTTGGTAACAAAGTAGAAAAATCGTACGAGTAAAAAATCACTCCGGGTATCTCAGCTACCAGCCCAAAATCCACTATATGAGAAAAACTTACAGTGATGTTAAAAGACTTATGGCGGAAACTCCACCGACTCTAGTACCTCTAGACTGCAAGAAATCGAAGAACTCCTCGAGCCTGTACCCCACAGTTTTCTTTAGAACCTCTGAAATCTCTGATTGAGTCAACTCTGCAACTCTAAATGCCGGAACTCTGATTGACAATCTTTCTCCTAGAGAATTCTAAGGTTAGTAAATTGGGTTTGTTTTATTGATGGTTTGACAAAGAACGCTTTCACAAAAATAAAAAAGACAGAAGAACAAGGTGAAAACAAAGAGATTGAACACTAAGAATGTGTTTAGGCTCAAAGTAATGTGTTTTCAACCCTTGTGAAGGTGTGTTGTGTTTCTATAGATAGGTAGAGTAAGAGTTAGGGTTTCCAAAGGTAAAATAGCTTGAAAACGCATCCAAAATAACTAAATTACGCATGAGCGTTTGAACGGGTGTCAAACGCGTGCTCTCTGAAAGATTATGTTTGAATGCATACTGGAACGCACCTCGAACATTTGCTCTCTAGAATATTTCATTCGAAACCAATAGCGAACGTGACACTAACACCACACGTTCGAACGCTTTAAAGAACGCAGCACTAACGCATGTCTGATTGTCATGCACAGTTTTGCTAAATACCAGTCCAATTTTAACAAGTTCTTCAAGACTTATTAAAACTCAATTAAACTTGTTTTGTTACAGACATTTCCAATAAAAATGGAACTAAGAGATCTCAGTTATGGGAGCTATGGTAAGCATAGGCATGTTGGGTTCAACGACGATGTGTGGAGGTAATAATCACACTGTATCATGTTTTACGAACCAAAGAGTTAATGTGGTCTGTAGTATGCACATGACTACATGAAGCGCCATAACCTTATATAGTGAAAGTTACTTCTCAAATGAGTGAAATTGCACAAATCGTTTCATGGAGCCAAGAGTCAAAAACCAAGGAACTCCTTTGTTAATTTATGTACTAATTAGATTACTATAGAAATCAAGAGCCTAGTCAATACATTATGTGTAGTTGTATGTATGTTTAAAAATTAAATTATTGAATAACATGACATATAGACCACTTATACATTATAATATGTCATGATATGAATCGCATGTTTGCTTAAACTAGTCATAACTTTTATGAAATTTAAATAGTTTGAATTAGATTAAAATATTCATAAAAAAATTTAATTGTTTTTAAAAGGTTTAAAATTTAAAAATTTGAATATGGATAATTTTAAGTGTCTATTGGATATTTTTCTTTGGTATATAGGATAGAAACCTGGACATAAATTCCAAAATCGATTCTGAATAGATGGTAGTATAGTCTACACTCGGGATATAATTCTATGTACTATTGAAAAATAACATAAGATACTTATGTTAGTGTTCCTAGAACATGCCAAGAATCTAATAAGCAAAAAAAAAAAGGTGTCACAAATTCATTATAAGTTGCGGAATTACTTACATTGAATGGATTTGAGCTTTTAAAATTTTGAAGAAGATCTCCAAGATCCTTCCTTTGTTGATTCCAAGCTTTGAGTTGGTTTCCCTATCACCTTAGAAGACTTCTACAAGTGCTAGCTTTGTTGATTTTGCCACAAAATCAAAGTGAAGAGAGGAGCATGTTCACGCCCAAGCTGAGAGAAAGCTAGGGTTTTCATTTTGTGTGATGTGTGTTGTGTTGGAAGTGAGAGAGTTAAGTTTGGTAAAAAGTTTTACCCTTTTCACCCAAACTAGGTAGTTGGGTCTTGGTTTTCAAAAAACCAAAACAATGTAGTTGAAAAACAAGTGGTATTGGCTTAATTGCCAACCACTCTCTCAACTAGCACTTCACACATGTGAAGTGGGCCCCACATTTGAATTCAAAATTCAAATGTCTCTACGAACATTTGCCGCGGCTCGGATCCGTTTAATCCGATTAAACGAACTTTTTTCGCTAAATAATTAAATCTAATTTAATTAAATAACGATGCCTCGCAAATATTTTACGAACATCGTTTACGAATTAATTCTAAATTAATTCGTTCGTTCGTATTAAAGTCCAACTTTAATTTCGTAATTAAATCTAATTCATATTAATATATCAGATATATTAATTTTAGCCCATACGAATAAATTAAATAGAAAAATCAAATTTAACTATTAAATTTATTTTACCGATTAATTCCAAATTAATAGCGTTCTCTCTCTTCCGAACAAATTTAATCCCAGATTAAATAAAGCCTCAATTAATCCCAGATTAATTTTCTCTCTCTAAATTAATCCCAGATTAATTTTAGTTTAAGTCAAATGTCATCGGTGAATATTTGGGAAGCGACCCAAGAGATCCCTGGATAAGTTGGCAGTAAATACGATCATCGAATTATCCGAATACGTGCATACCTCGTACCATGTGCTTACCAATTTACAAGACATGGTTGGCTTCTAGCAAAGCACCGTGCCTACCCAATTCTCCAGAAATAATCTTACTGGAATATATAATCTACGTCAGGCGTAGTATACGTAGTATTGCGTATTGCGATCCAGTATCAGATGTCACGTGTTAGGCCTGGGGCTGGAATTGTGTCTACCTCGTACAAAGCACATATCGGATGTCTGGTAACTAGTCTCTATAATCGGATAAACCTGACTAGTCATATTATCCCGATGACTGCAGTACTTAAGAGTACTAGTTCCGTATCCTCCGTGACATCATCTCCACTATGACTGTAGTGATACTTCCGTCTTGACATCACACCTAATACACTATGATTCTCAGTATACCAAGCAGAGGCGTACACAGAACCGGTTAAAGCCCTGGACGACCAAAACCAAGCATATGATTGTCGCAAGTATTAGCGGTGCAAGTCTCAGGTTAAGACCAAATACACCTACCCTGATTCGGACTTCCATAGACACGTAGTCATACTACCAATGGAATTCTGAGGGGTCTATCCAGTGCGAAGCTGTTTTCCGTACCATCGGTAAAACACAACCTCCTATTACACTTGCATGAGTATCCAATACCCAAATATATGAGAACTATGCTATTGTGCCCTCACAACGCGCACAAGTGTAATACCAGTCTTTTACGCATTATCGATGTCCAGTCTCGATAATACTACGACTAGGGATATTTAATGATTAATCTTTCGAAGACTGATACTGTCTCATATCATCTCAATCCAGAAACTAATCATAAAGACCTCCTATCATTTATACTTCTAGGTGATCTAATCACAAATGATAAGAGTGCAATCTCCTTGTCACATAGTCAATTTGTAAGACAACACCATGATCTGTACAAATAGTGACGGTATAGGTCATAATTGTCCAACAATCTCCCACTTGTCTATAGCCAGTCACTCGAGTGTCACACACCCGAACTATGTACGGTTTGCTCAAACTGCTGAGGAAAGACTTTCGTCAGCGGATTTGCGTGATTATCATCTGATACGATTTATTCGATCATCATATCACCACGATGTATGATCCGAACAAATCAGATGAATATTTTAAGTATATATATGGATCGTTGATGAGACCATTAATTTTTTAGCCTGTGCTGACGCCTAGCTCAGCTGCTAACAGAACTATATCTAATCTAATTAGATTTATTATTGACCCAAATGGCTTCTATTGGTGCCTCAGCAGCAGCAATAACCCACATTTATTGTTTATTCGGCAACATTATCTTGCTTGAAAGATTTCCAGCTCATTGTTCTGTTATTCAAACTTTATAGTACCATTATTTTTATCGGTTAAGAAACTTACAGCAGTGATCCCAGTCACTTCAAGTTCTCATTCTCCATAGTTTAAGACATCATCCTTAGTTCTCTAAGATACTAACGGATGTCTTAATATCAATCCAGTGACTATCACTTGGATTGACCTGTTTGTGACTCCATATGCTCAAAGCGTATGAGACACCAGGTAACATACATTTTTCAATGTACGATTTCTCAGAGAGTGTTAACAACTTTAAATCTATCCCAGTAGATCTTATTCCTAGAATAAAGGTTGTTTCTCCAAGAATTATACGGAGAATTTTCATGAAAGCCAAGCTTTCCTGATTGTAATATGGGAATATCATTTCCAAGAAATGACATATCATCATTATTTAGGACAGTCACTTTCAGTGCGCTCCCACTAACCTGCTTATATACACAAGAATCATTTCTCGTTTTGAATTAAATCACAAACCATTACTCGATACATCAAAACAATAATTCCAAGAACCTAATGCTTGCTTCAATCCAAACATGGATCGAATAACCTGAAAACCTTGTTTGCTAGTTTTGATACGACAAAATCGCCAGGATGTTGAAAACAACCTCCAAAAGGTTTCCTTTTCAGGAAAGTGATTTTTCAGTTCAGCTGTCATATTTCATAAATGAAACATGCAGCATCAGCAAGCATTATCCAAATGAATTTAACGTGGCAACAGGTAAAATATTTTGTTGCAATCAAACAAATGTTGATAACGATACCTTTCCACTACAAGTCTAGCTTAGTACGTTGGTTTGCTGCCATCCACGTATGTCTTCCTTAAAGACTTATATAGTACCAATAGGCACAATGCCTTGCGGTACAACAACTAGTGTCTAAACATAGTTGTTCTACATGGAATCCATTTCGGACTCATGGCACTTTTCCATAATAGAGAGTCGATACCTTGTATCACTTCCTCATACGTAGTCAGTTCGTATTCCTCAATAAGTTTGACATCTTTATGAGGTGAGATCAGAAACCCATACCCAGGTTATTTTCTGACTCTCTCCGACTTACGCGGTTCTTGTGTATTCGAAGATTACTGGTACAGTTTCATCCTTGATGAACTTTTTGTGTTCCATTAAGGACTTGGTGCCTTGAACAGTATAACTCCGATTTTCATCGAGTTTTACTATCCTCCCCCACTTACCACTGCATTTCGGTATTCCTATTAAGAAAACCGCATGGTGAGAAATAATTACATTGTTATCAAGTGAGTTGTATAAGTACTATACTTTGGTTTCCCTAGGATAACCTATAATTATCACTTATCCAACTTGGGTTCTTGTTTGGTATCATCCAAACATATACCCAGCATCCCAAATCTCCAGGAGTGAGAAAACCCAGTTTCTTTCCTGTTCATATCTAATATGAAATCTGTCAAACAGATTTTCATGGAACCTTATTCAAAATAAGTATTGCACTGTTAAATGCTTATCATTTGAAGGAAAATGGTAGCTCAGAGCGACTTATGATTAACCTTATCATTTCTAGCAAAATTCTGTTTCTCCGTTTGGACACACCGTCAAACTGACGTGTTCCGGGAGGAGTCCTCATTGAAAGAATACTATACTCTTTCAAGTATTTAAGAAACTTACTGCTTAAGTATTTTCATCATGGTCAAAATGTGATGGTTTTAATACTTTAGCCGATCTGTTTGTCTATTTCGTGTCGAAACTCTAAAAGTTTCCGATTCGTGTTTTATAAGAAACACATAACCATAATGCGATGCCACATCCGTAAAGGTCACGAAACATTCATTTCCACATTTAGCCTAGCTAGACATGGGCTCACTTACATCACTATGAACGAGGGCTAACAAATCGATGACACTTACACTTTTACCAAGTAAAAGGTATTTCAGGCACTTTGCCTTATACACTAGATTCATAAACATCATTTGAATGGAATCAAATTTGTCCTAATACCCACTCTTCAAAAGTATGGATATACGAGTCTTGTTTAATGTTTCCCAGACAACACTGCCATAATTAAGTTTTATCTGATCAAATCAGTTTGAGCTACTTGTTTGTCATATTATATGTTTGAGATTTATTTATATTCAAAATATAAATTCTGTTATTTACATCTAATATTTTTATCTCAATATCATCTTTATATAATGAAACACTTTAGTGTTCTAGAACATAAAGTTATACTCGCAACGAGTTATACTCGATATAGAGATAATATTCTAGTCAAACTAGTTACATGATAACAGTTTACTAATTTAAGTACACACCCAAAGGGTAGTTCTTAAACTTAGGTATCTACGGTTGAAACAGTGATTATCGTCCCGTTTCCTATTCGCAGAGTAATCTCAATCTGAAGTCAGTATCCTGCTCAAAGAAGATTCTGCACATCAGTACATATATTTATGTACCACTTTTAGTATCTAAAATCTAATTTTATACTATTAGTGGACATATTTATGACAAACATATTTGAAGTCAGAGCCTTGCCCGTCTTCAATTCCTTCATGTCTGCCTTGTCCATACGGCAGTCACGCTTCAGTGACCCCGTTTTCCACAGTTTAGGCAAACATCTTGGGATATGTCTTTTATCTTCTTAGAAGATTATAATGATCTTGTCTTTACCATTTTCTACAACTCAGAAGCCTTGGCCAAGCCTTGGCCTTCTAGAATATCGAAGTCGGGTGCGCCTTGCGCTACTTACCTTATTGCAAACTTTAGCTTTGTCTCCTTGAGAATGGCCATTAACTCTCCAAGAGTTATTAATTACAATTTAATACTTCTAAGATCTAAGAATATATCTATGAAGATCCTTCAATTTCTTCATCATACTTTAAGGATCTAATCCTTAGTTCTGATTAGGAATTTAAGGAGTCCTATTGACAAGTATAATGTATTAAGCACTAAAGTTATCATCACATGAATCTTCCAAAGATCATGCTCTACTATTTGCTTAACTCTGGGCTTAGGCATAATATGTTATTTTATCAAATAAAGTAACTATTAGTTCCAGGGCCATCCTGAAATTTTTTCTCAATTTGAAAATTAAAGTCGTTTAAACACATTTCGTTAGGATTATGTTTTAAACACTAATCTTTCAATTTAATCTT
Source organism: Zanthoxylum bungeanum (assembly GCA_019454045.1). Taxonomy (NCBI): domain Eukaryota; kingdom Viridiplantae; phylum Streptophyta; class Magnoliopsida; order Sapindales; family Rutaceae; genus Zanthoxylum; species Zanthoxylum bungeanum. The sequence goes on from SKCR01032167.1 coordinate 48,048, forward strand.
GTTTCTAATAGTCCAACTATTTAATCAACGATTTCAGGTACAATCTAATGTAATGATTACTATAGTCTAACTATATAAATAATTACAATTTTATTGGTTAAAATCAAATATATATTGATTACTATAATCCAATTATATAATCAACTATAAATGATCGGTAAAATTCAAATATATTGATTACTATAATCCAATTATATAATCAACTATAAATGAAGTAGTTTGAATACAGTCCAACTGTTTAATTAAAACAACAATTAAATATTAGTCCAACTAATATTTTAATTTATTTGATGAGATATTTGATATGAGCGCATATGGCAAGTTATTAAACGAATATTGCAAATTTAATTCTTGCCTCCCACTATTTTTCGGTGAGCCTCTAACCCTATGTCGAGTACTCGGGAAACCTAGTTTCCTAGTGGGCTAGGATCCCGTTAAATAACACACAATCTTGACTTTGGCCAATAAATTGTATGACACTTAACTAGGTAGATCTCTAAGATCAATTGGATCTAATCCAATTCCTAGATCCAGTAGGTGGACATCCAAGTTCGAAACATATATCTTATATATGCCAATATATCCAATATATTACCTAACCTTTTTCCTCTGAATCAACTAAGCCTTAGCTTTGGCACAACAAGCTTAATGATTCCAGTTAAGCGTGACCCATTGACATGGAAAGCTTCGTAATCAATGTCGATGGATAAGAAGTGATCTTGACTTTGGCCAACAAATCACTACTTGGACAAGACACCGATATGTAACAAAACTCTTATGATTCAAACACATCCGCAATTGACAAAGGTCTTGACTTTGGCCAACAAACCAATAACAACTTTGGATCTTGAGTAAGAATCACTCAACGGAAGGAAAAACTCTTAATATTATTTGAGGGTTTTTCGCGTGAGGAAACCAATTTATTATCTTTAATTCAAACACCTTAAGCATGCATTCTAAAAGCATAATAAGGCGCGATAATAAATAAATTAATAATGATATGCGGATGGATATCTCACAAATTGTTCCTAGAACAAATCACTCATTTTCCTCTCCCCGGCTAGAACTATTCTAACTTAATACAATAAAGAAACCTCATTTACATTGAGAGGATTGGTGAGAAAAGAATTACAAAGAGTAAAGAGATAAAAGGCTGGACAAGCAGGTCCAATTTAATAAATTCTAAATTTATTACAAATTCCAAAATTGCCCTCACCCTTCTAATATCCATCTGATACATTCTTCATGCAATACATTCATGTATTCATACAAATCATGTTATTCAATCAATCTAATCCAATTAATTAATCAATGATCATCCAATGTTCAAACAACGATTTGATTTGTGTGAGTCAAACTCATTTAAGAATAAATACTCAAAGTAAGTATTCTTGAATTATATTGAACTACAACTTTAAATCCAATTTATTTGTATTCAATACTAATTCCAAATTAAATGTTTACACTTACTTATAAGCCTTAAAGACTTGGATTCCAAATCCAATCTTAATGGGTCTCAAAGGCCCAATAACATCCAATGTCATTTTAATTAAAGTCCAATAGGCTTTTAATTGATTCTTAAGGCATGGGCTTTGGCCATAATGGATCAAACCCAAAATGCCAAGGCCCAATAGGAATCACCCTATTGCCCATAAATCAATTTAGGACCATTAAGCCCAATTATATTCTTTAAAGGGCCAAGTGATGTATTTGGACTTTATGGAATTGGTTTTGGGCCCACTTGGATCCAATCCAAAAGTCCAAAATCAACCTTGGTCAAACCAAGTCCATTAAGCCCAAATACACACTTTTAGCACAATTCATAATTAAAGGCTTATTAACATAATTATAATATTCCAAATATCACAATTAATTTAATTAAAGTGTATTAGCCATGATTAATTAAGTAAACTCAATATTTCCAAAATACCAATTAACTTAATTAATCATGCTTAAACCATCAATTTATGCTCAACACAAATTGAAGCCAAAACACATCATTTCATGCTTAACACAAAATGAATCCAAAACACATCATTTCATGCTCAACATGCTCTTTGATTTAACATAAATATTATTGACTTTGATTCTAATCTAATCAAACCAACAATCAACATTTTATCATGCATTTAAACACATCCAATGGTGTAAAAATTGAAAAATCAAAGTGCAGTCCAAGACAGTACATTCGGCCAAGGTAAGGAAATTTAAAAAATTTGATCCAATCAATTTTTCTCAAATCTAATCATGCACAACTCTAAGTTAACATAATCTAAGCATGCTCAAAGCATCAATTTGAAGGAATCATGCTCAAAACATAAAAGCCCCAAATTTTAGTCTCATAAACCCTAAAAATTTCATGCTTAAAATTGGCTCTTGATACCATTGTTAGTGTTCCTAGAACATGCCAATGATCTAATAAGCAATAAAAGGTGTTCATAAATTCATTATAAGTTGCGGAATTACTTACATTGAATGGATTTGAGCTTTTAAAATTTTGAGAAGAAGATCTCAAAGATCCTTCCTTTGTTGATTCCAAGCTTTGAGTTGGTTTCCTATCACCTTAGAAGACTTCTACAAGTGCTAGCTTTGTTGATTTTGCCATAAAATCAAAGTGAAGAGAGAAGCATCTTCACGCCCAAGCTTGAGAGAAAGCTAGGGTTTTCATTTTGTGAGATATGTGTTGTGTTGGAAGTGAGAGAGTTAGGTTTGGTAAAAGGTTTTACCCTTTTCACCTAAACTAGGTAGTTGGGTCTTGGTTTTCAAAAAACCAAAACCATGTAGTTGAAAAGCAAGTGGTATTGGCTTAATTGCCAACCACTCTCTCAACTACCACTTCACACATGTGAAGTGGACCCCACATTTGAATTCAAAATTCAAATGTCTCTATGAACATTTGCCGCGGCTCGGATCCATTTAATCCGATTAAATGAACTTTCGTCGCTAAATAATTAAATCTAATTTAATTAAATAACGATGCCTCGTAAATATTTTACGAACCTTGTTTACGAATTAATTCTAAATTAATTCGTTCGTTCGTATTAAAGTCCGACTTTAATTTCATAATGAAATCCAATTCATATAATATATCCGATATATTATTTTAGCCCATACGAATAAATTAAATAGAAAAATCAAATTTAACTATTAAATTTATTTTACAGATTAATTCCAATTAATCGCGTTATCTCTCTTCCGAACAAATTTAATCCCAGATTAAATAAATCCTCAATTAATCCCAGATTAATTTTCTTTCTCTAAATTAATCCCAGATTAATTCTAGTTTAAGTCAACTGTCATCGGTGATCTTTAGGAAGCGACCCAGAGATCCCTAGATATATTGGCAGTAAATACGGTCATCGGATTATCCAAATACGTGCGTACGTCGTACCACGTGCTTACCGATTTACAAGACATGGTTGGCTTCTAGCAAAGCACCGTGCCTACCTAATTCTCCAGAAATATTCTTACTGGAATATATAATCTATATCAGGCATAGTATACGTAGTATTGCGTATTGCGATCCAGTATCAGGTGTCACGTGCTAGGCCTAGGGTTAGAATTGTGTCTGCCTCGTATGAAGCACATGTCAGATGTCTGGTAACTAGTCTCTATAATCGGATAAACATGACCTAGTCATATTATCCCGATGACTGCAGTACTTAAGAGTAATAATTTCGTATCCTACGTGACATCATCTCCACTATGAATGGAGTGATACTTCTGCTTGACATCACACCCAATACACTACGATTCTCAGTATACCCAACAAAGGCATACACAGAACCGGTTAAAGCCCTGGCGACCAAAACCAAAGCAATTGATTGTCGTATGTATTAGCGGTGCAAGTCTCAGGTTAAAAACCAAATACACCTACCCTGATTTCGGACTTCCATAGACACGTAGTCATACTACCAATGGAATTCTGAGGGGTATATCCAGTGCGAAGCTGTTTTCCGTACCATCGGTAAAACACAACCTCCTATTACACTTGCATGAGTATCCAATACCCAAATATATGAGAACTATGCTATTGTGCCCTCACAACGCGCACAAGTGTAATACCAGTCTTTTACGCATTATCGATGTCCAGTCTCGATAATACTACGACTATGGATATTTAATGTTTAATCCTTCGAGGACTGATACTGTCTCATATCATCTCAATCCAGAAACTAATCATAAGGACCTCCTATCATTTATACATCTAGGTGATCTAATCACAAATGATAAGAGTGCAATCTCCTTGTCACATAGTCAATTTGTACAACAACACCATAATCTGTACAAATAGTGACACTATGGGTCATAATTGTCCAACAACTTATAGCTTAACTAATAATTTAATTGAGAATTACCTACTTTTTTTTATAAAACTCCTCGAATTTTAATTTTAAACAATAATATTGAATGAAAATTTTAAGAGTTAAAATTGGATAGATCAATAAAATCACTTGGTTAAATAAGTTTAATTAAGTTATATGTTAAATTTAACTAATGAGATTAGTGAATAAAATTTTAAGATTTAAAATGAGATAGATGACTAATACTTCACTAGTATAGATTAGGTTATATCTTTAGCCACGTTTAATCTAAACAAGTAAATAATAATGGAAAAAAATATTAGATATTTTTATATAGAAACCAATATTTTAAAATAGTGAGTAGGAGACAGATACATGACAATATATCTTATGATCTCTGTTATTTGTTTGATAGTCTGAGATTCAAATGGCACCCCAAGACAGTTTTATTTTCGTCCCTTTACATATGGTGTCTATTTTGAGTAAATATCTAGATTTCATTATAAGAGGATATGAATTCTAGATGTATATAGTGATTTTACCTACCATAGGCAACATTTCGCTAGTTAATTCTTAATCAAAATTTCTTGATCAAATCAAATGGTGGTTGGTTAATATATGGATAGAAGATATTGTCGAATATATTAATCGATTAAGATTATCTTGATCTAGCATGCAAATGACTGATCTATCCTATGGCGGCACTTAGTTACGAAATGTTAGACTTTCATTGTATAGTAATAATATATTTCATAGGTTTCTAATTCATTATACAAGGTCCACGAATCATGTTTAATTTTATGTCAAAATATTTGTGATGATTTGATTTGTGATGAATGATATTAAATACAAGTTTTTTTTTTTAATTTCAGCCATGGTTTCCCCTATTATTTCCATTCACGCAAACGATAAACTAACAAAAGAAAATTACGTAAAATGGAAAAGTAATATGAATGTTGTGTTGGTTTGTGAAGACCTAAAACTAATCCTACAGAGGATTGTTCTCCAGAGACGATTTGCTAGCCAAGTTTTTCGCAACATACACCAGAAATAGGTCATGGCCAATGACAAGGTCGGCTGCTATCTGCTAGCAAGGATGTCTAAGGTTCTTGCTGGAAAGCATGAACCAATAGTTATAGCATCACAAAAGCTGGAGTCATTACAAGGCAGGTTCGGGCAACCTCTCAGTGTGTACATCATGAAATGATGACCTCAAAGATGAAAGTATGCTCATCTATTCGAGGGCATGTCTTAAGGATGATAACCTAATTCAACAAGGCCAAAAACCCATGATGGTCGTATTGACAGATGCAACCTAGTGACCATAATCATGGAAACTCTTTTGAAAAGTTTCATGCAGTTCAAAAGCGACTATATTATAAACAAGTTAACTTTTACTCTCACACAATTATTCAATGAGCTCACCTCTTATGAATCCATGCTATTGGACAATAATAAGTCTAATGAAGAGGCAAAGGTTGCCAAATCTTCTAAATCTACAAAGAAGATAAAGAGAAGCACTAGGAAAATCTTAGGCTAAATCCAAGACGAATAAGAAAGGCTTTGAAGATGCAAAGCCTAAAGGAAAATATTTTTATTGCAACAAATATAGGCATTGAAAAATGAATTGCCCTAAGTACTTTTGAGAGCTGAAAGAAAAGAATTCCACATTTAAATATGATTTGTTTGTAATTGAGTCCTTATTAGTGGAGGATGATAAATCTGCATAGATTATAGATTCTGGAGCTGCTAATCATGTTTGTTCTTCTTTAATGCTGTTGATTTAAGGAGGAACCTTACTAAAGATGAATTCACTATGAGAGTTGGGATCGGGGATGCTGTTTCAGCAAAAGTAGTAGGAGTTTCCAATTTTAGTTCTTTCAATATTTGGTATTTAAATTTGGACAATGTGTTATTTATTCTAGTTTTCGTAGGAATTTAATTTTGATTTCAAAACTTTTGGATGATGATTTTTTCATTTCATTTAATAATAATTCAATTATTATTTTTAGAAATTGATTAAAAAATACACAGAAAACTTAGAAAACAATTTATATGTGTTAAGACCATTAACCTATAATTCATTACTCATTGAAAAACCTAAAACAAAATGATAACCTATAATTCATTACTCATTGAAAAACCTAAAACAAAATGATAAAAGAATTCTCACGATGATACATATCTGTGACATCTTAGACTTGACCATATTTACATTGATCGGATAGATAGATTGGTAAAGAATGGAAAATTAAATCAGTTAAAGGTCGGAACTTTATCAGTTTATAAATTTTATCTACAAGGCAAAATGATCAAAAGAATTTTTACTGGAAAAGAACTAAAAGCTAATAAACCACTTGGACTCATACATTTGGAAAAATATGGTCCAACGAATGTAAAAGCAAAAAGTGGTTATGAATATTTCAACACATTCATTAAAGATTATTCAGGATATGACTATGCTTACCTAATGCAGCACAAGTCATATACCTTTGTAAAGTTCAATGAATATCGTGTTGAGGTTGAGTTCCAGTTAGGTATAACTATTAAAACTCTATAATTATATCATTGAGGTGAATACCTTGATAATGAATACGATTATTTCTTAGTAGAGCATGAGATAGTATCCCAACTCACAGCATCTGGAACATCAGAGTAGGATGGTGTAACGAAATGAGAAATCGAACCCAATTAAATATGATGAGATCAATGTTTAGTTATTTTCGTTTCGTTGATATACATTACATATAGCAACGTATATCCTCAATATAGTTCCATCTAAGTCTGCAACCAAAACACCCTTAGAGTTGTGGAATGGTCGTAAAGTTAGTTTGAAACATTTCCACATATGAGGTGTCTAGCACATGTGCTGAAGAACAAGGCTATAAAGTTGGAACCACGTTCACATGTGTGCCTATTTGTAGGCTATCCTAAGCCACATTTCTTGTACGATTTAGGATGCAAAATTCCAAGAAAGACAATCTGCCTTTTCGACATGGAATTTATTTGTCAAATGAACAGTCTCCTAAGATACCTCAAATAGTTGAGGAAATGACAATATCCCTTATGCCTCTGCAGTTGGTAGTCATATGCATGCAATGTTATGTACGAGACCAGACATCTGTTATGAAGTGGAAATAGTTAGTAGATTTCAGTCTAACCCAGAATTAGATCATTGGTTGGCTGTGAAGCACATTCTCAAGTATCTTAAGAGGAAGAGAAACTATATGCTTGTATATTCTGGTAAGGATATGATCCTTAGAGAATATACAAATTTTGATTTTAAGACGGATGTGGATTCTAGGAAATCAACATCCAGATTAATATTCACCCTATGTGGTGAGACTATTGGGTGGATGAGCATAAAATAATCTTGTATTACTACTCCACCATGAAGGCTGAGTATGTAACAGATTGTGAAGCAAATAAGAAAGCAGTATGGCTCCAAAAATTCTTGGGAGATCTGGAAGTTGTTCCAGATATAGATAAATCACTCACACTTTATTTATATAACAGAGACGCGGTGGTGAACTCCAAAGAAACAAGAAGCCATAAAAAAAATGGAAGCATATAGAGATGAAATAACATCTCATCAGGGAGATAGTACATAGGGAAGATGTTACTGTCATAAGGATAGCATCTACAGAGAACCTGACTGATCCGTTTATAAAGACCTTGAGGGCTAAAGTTTTTGAAGGTCACCTAGAGGGTATAGGATTACGTGACATGTCTCATTTGCTCTAATGCAACTGGGAGATTGTTGAGATATATATCCTAAAACTTCATGTAATATGTAAACATAATTATTTTGAATTAATAAACGATTCATTATTCATTTATCAAATTGTTTTGATTTAATTCGCATAATGTAAATTATATTGTATACCCTGATTATTTATGTACATTCAGACTTAGTGTATCAATGTCATATACAAGAGGATTTAAGTCTGAAATTAGTAATCTAATACAGTCCATAGAAACTAGATAAAGTGGGTAGTTTGTTTGTGGTTTATATATAACTGCGGTCCATTCTATAAATGTATAACGACCTTGATCTGGGGTCGTTCATGTAGTGACATGAGAATTGAGGCACCTTATATGATGTGACCATATAGGACTGGACCAAGATAGAAATAAATTTCTTATATATCCGTTAGATAAAGAAATTCATATCAGTCTACTAGATGGTCATATATGGATCTATCTGAATCCTGAGTATACTATGAACTCCTGCATGACATACTATGTCCTTTGATTTACAAAGGTGAGGTTGGTGAAAAAATCCCGACCAATAAGCTATATACTTTGGGGACATGGTTTGGTGTATGGCTGTGAACATTTCACATTGATATGGAATCTAGTCATTTTTTTTTCAAGAAGAAGATAAGTATTTTCCTTAAGGGTTGATTCGATATTTGAATAGTTAGGGTCTTTCTATTGCGAATAGTACAATTAATATTCATAATAGTTATGGATAAATTGTTCATTAGAGAATCAATGATTTTTAAGGAACAAAAATAATTAAAGAGGTATGACGAATATTATGACCCGACTCCAATTATGAGATACTCGTTGAGGGTTAATCTATAAAATAATTATATCGATGGACACCGACGTAGTTTGATTTATATAAAATATCTACATTGACGAGAGTGCAGTTTTGGGTTTTTAGTGGAAAAATCTAAAATTAATAATTTGGAATATTTAATTAAAAAGTTTTAATTTAATTTTTCGAGAGTTGCGGATCCATTTGATCCTCGTGCTACCTCGATATACTATAGCAAATTATATATATAATTGGATAGTCCAATAATAAATTCACTTGCATAATAATTGTTAATATGATTAATAATCAAAATCACATATGAAAATTATATTAAATAAATTTAATATAAAGTTTTCAAAAATTATGATTATGATTTAATCATTTTCAAAACTTAATTTTGTACTAATTAAATTATATTTGATAATTTAATATAAAAAAATGTGAATTTAAATAAGTATTGAAATTTAATTTAAGTACATGTATTAATTCAAAATTTATGTTACAAATATTGAATGGTGCATTTTTTAATTTAATGTGTATCTTTTATTAACACATTAATTCAAAATATTGTTGTTATAAAAACACCAAGGGTTGGTCGAATTTTGGACTAGGTTTAGGGGTGGTTGTTGTAATTTCGATTGCAATTAACCTAATCTAAACTCTACCGTATAAAAGAAAAGTTATTTTATTTTATGAGAATGACATTTTGCGAGAACCCTAGTCACCTGAAAACTTCTTCATATTCTCTTAATAGTTGAAAAGAAAAAAAAAGAAGAAAAGTGTGTGACAACTTTAATTTATAAAATATTTGGAGATTATTTAGTGAATGAATACCACAATTCCTTTTTTTGATGACGAGTCATAGCACAGAAGTTCATTTGGTGTTCGAACCAAAACTGTCTTCTTCTTCTAATAATCATTCACGACATTGCAATGCCTAAACCAAACCACTTTAGCCGAATTCTTGAAGACCAAGCAGACTCCAACATCAACATTTAAGATGGGCTTGAAAATTGAAGAATGAGCCTTAAAATATCTATTTGGAAAATTATCCGGGTTCACCCGAAATTAGGTGAAAGTCTGAAAATATTACAGTATTTTTGATTTGATCATTTTGCAACCAGATGTTGTAAAAATATGTATTTTTCCACTCAAAGTTATAAAAGTGCATCATATTCTATCATAAAAATGCTAAAAATAATTAATTTTGTATTTTAAAAAGTGAAAATTGATATAATTTTGAAACTTTGGGTGGAAAATGATAAAGTTAAAAATGTTGTAATTTTTTTAAATTTTTGTCTAATTTCAGGTGGAACGAAAATAATTTCTTTATCTAATTCAAGTTATGCATATGGTTCCAAACTAGGGATGGAAAAATCCGGGTTTGTACGAACCCGAGTCCGGATCCGCAAGCACTTCTGCAGTCGGGTCTGGACTCGGGTATATCCCAGGTCCGGACCCGAGATTCGCAACGATTCATTCCTTCATGTTTTTAAGCTCCACACCTACAATATTTAATATTATATATTATTATATTAACAATATCAAAATAAGTTGGAACACATTAGAAATTACAAAACACATAAAAATACTTAAGTTTCAACATAAATACATAACTAAAAGTTTCAACATAAGTGCATAACATGAACTTTCAACACAAGTATATAACTAAAAGTTTGAACTTTTAACAATACATTCAAAATTGAATAAAAAGAAAAGCTACCTATCTATGAAAATGGAGCTGTGGTGGCTGAGATATATTGTGAATTCGTGAAGATGATGGGTGAACCGGTGAAGTCGTGACTCGTGAAGATGGCAGGGTGAGGTGACTGGAGCTGCGACAGCTGCATGTGTTGGCCTGGTGGGTGGTGCTATGGTAGGCTGGTAGCTGATTGGCTGTGGCTGGTCGGCGTCGCTGGTGGCTGAGAGAGTGAGAGAGAGGCGAGGAGGTAAGGTGAGATGAAGAATGAAGATGAAGCTAGAATGCTAGATTAGGGATTTTGTGATTTCGACTTTCATTTTATATTTCTTTTTTCTTTTTATTTAAAACGGATCCTGGGCACCTGGGTCCGGAATCATCTGATACGTCCTGGTCATAAATTTAAAGACCCGGATCTGTAAAAAAATTTACGGATCCGGGTGTAATATCCCGGGTTTTTCGAAACACTGTCGGAATGATTCCAAATTAAAGATAAGGATTTGGAAAGGGATGGTGTTCGAAAATTAGAGCTTATGTGTTGGAAAATAGGTGAGAATATTTTTAAATGAAGATTCGCCTCGTTAGAAAACATGTGGTTTTGAGAACCGGTTACGCGATGTCTGATTGTATCAGTTATACGCGTAAAAGTTTCCTGTCTCGACTATAAAGATACCAAACAAAATCTGATTGAGCTGATTCTTGAACCATCAAACTCGTTTTTTCGAGATGAACAACTTTCGCGTTGAATACTTTCAAAATTTACATCAAAAGAACTTCAAAAATGTGAAATTCTAGAAAATTCCATGACAGGGGCCTGAATGAAATTTGCAGGGGTCATATTGTAATTTTTCGAAACTTTCATATAAATACCTCCTAGTTTTCATAAATTGCAAAAAGCTCATAAATCCCTCAACTCTTCAAAATGACCCATCACTCCATTTTTGATTCAGTGACTGCCAGGTCGCACCGGCAGCCAGCCGGCCTCGTCCGGCCGGTGCAACGGCACTGAGAGAGACGCCCGGCCACCCTGCGTTCAACAGTGGCCTGTGGCGACACCAGAAACGCCGGAAACGACGAGAAACATATAAGAAATATACGGCCTTGGTTATCCTAATCCCGGCTCATTGCTTTGTTTCACAACCCAAGCCACCTGCCAAATTGAAGCTCTCGGAGAATACTACAAGTTGGCGGTGATGGATTTTCCATTCCGTGCATGGTTGCATGTGATATGAGGAAGGAAGATTCGGTTGAATAGTGACCCACGATGAACAGTAGCTCTGATTGGAATTCCATCGATTCCAACACGTTCGTGGGATTATTTGGAGTCCGTATATGGCATCGAAATCTCGGTAAGACCTCCCCGGTAAAAATCCACAAATTTCAAGTTTTCCATTAAATGTTCGGATGCATCCAGTAGTTTCCTAGCGTATTGTAATGATATAAAATGAAATGTTTGTGTATTAGTACATTGAATATGTGCTGTTGGTAGAATACGAGTGAAAACGGAACGATTTTGCTTGATCCGATAGAATATGTAAGTTTTGGTTAAAAGTGGATTTTTCCCTATAAATATAAGTTTTGGTTAAAAGTGGATTTTTCCCTATAAATATGTGTTTGGTTTTGATAATAGATATGAGTTATCTATGATATTACGAACATATTTGGATAAATCCGAGATGGTTCAGAAGATTCGAGATCTTTCCGTAGCGTTTGCGGAAACCTTTTCGGAAGAATTTTCCAAAAAACCCGCAAACCGAGGATTTAAGTTAACTAGTGGCATGGAATGGTTTGTAATGGTATTTTAAGAATATTTAAACTAAAAGTGTTGAAATCGGACTTGATTTGGTTATCCGGGAAAGATCTGGAATTTTATCATAGTTTAGTCGAGAACTCCGTAAGATGTATTTCTGATGATATTTCGTCATTTATTTTGACAGATGTGACTAGAACCTGGAGTGCTCACGAAGCCAGGTAAGTAACCCATGCGATGTGTGCTGGAATCGTTCTTTTTCGTGTTTAAACATGTTTTTTGTGTGTGTATTATATATATATATATATATATATACATATACATATATGTAAAAACAATTGAAAGGTTCAAGATATTTGAGTGATGGATTTGAGGAAGAACTCTGAGGTCGTGAACAATTGAATTAGTCGATACCATTACAGGTATGATCTTTGTCATTTCCATGATATGAAGTGAAAATTTTGATGATTTTTGATGGCTATATATACATGTTGATGCATGCAAGTGTATGAACACGTAATGGCTTGTATATGTATGTGATGATAAGCTGGAATAAGTTTATTATTGTTTCGCATATGCGATTATTTGTTTAGAGGTTGGGATGGCTAAGTGAGATGAGGAAAGGATATAAACTAAGTCTTCTCCAGACGAATATGTTTACTGGTAAAGATATTGAATTAAAAGTTTCTAGATAGAAATTCTAAAAACAAATATGATTGAACGATAAATGAAGAGATATGACGACTGTGAGAGATAAGAGATTTGATTTCGTAAAAAGGTGTATACTCGTATATCTGAAATATATGTATGTGTATGAGTATTTGAATGATGTTTGAATTGTTTTTCGTGCATGTGATTGTTTATAAGAAATTATGCGATGAATTTTGTTATATGGTGTGTGCATCGTGTGTATGTTTTATTGGATGATTTGCGTGGTAATAGTCGAGCTAGTTAGGAATCTATTCGGACGAAATTCATGTCTTACATATTCTAAAATAGGTAATGACTCTCGTACAAGGCTTGTGTGCGTAAACTAGCCACATGTTTGTATTGTTTGACAATGTGTCTCTAGTGTATTGATTGTTATGTGCGCTCCATGGTTGCACATATGTCTATGTGTATGTATGTGTATGACATAACTCGTATAAAATATACGGATATTGTATGCTTATGTGAAATGAATAAATGAATTTGAAAACTAATGTAGCATTAGATGCTATAACGTGTATGTTTAATTTGTATTGGAACGTATATATGTTTAAGAACTCAAATTGTAACTGCATGTATATAAGAAAGTGTGCTACAGTATGTACGAGTGCATATGAATCCCGAATGTTAAGCTAATGTAAAGTTACCGTATTTGAAGAAAGATAAAAGAGGTTTGTTTTGGTAAAGAAGAAAGTTTATTTGGTTTACCGAATTGATGGTATTTCATAGATGTGCAATTGTAATAAAGTTAAGAATGTCACTTCAAGTTTCTTGTGATTGGAATGGTTTCTATGTAAAAGGACATATTGTCTGATTTGGATGTTTGGTTGATGGTTTGGTATATATGTGAATATGTAGACATGAGAATTTGGCATGAGTTCGACATAAAAGGATAATAATAAGCTGATAAATCGAACTTGTAGCAATTTAGTAATCCCGATAAAACTGCTGACATGTTTGATTGTTTGATGTTTATACTTGACTTATTTATTAGCATGGCTGAGTTTTAATAACTCACATCAAACCAGTTGCTAGTTTTACAGGTTGGCTACAGATGGGTCAACCACTCTAACTTTGAAGTCATGTTCAAGACGTGGATCACCCAAATGGCAGCCACCCTCGCAAGTGTCCTGGAAAAGATTTAGAAGCGTAGGATTTGTGATTCATGTTTTGTTGTTTTCGTGCTGATCACGTGGTTTGTATTAATAAGTTCAAGTTTTAAATTATTTATGATGTTGTGGGCACAGATCCTTTGAGTGTTGATAGATGATGTGTGGACCTGAGGTCCATTTTGATATATGATGTTTATTTTAGAATCGTTTTGGTACTGGACTGAGATCCAGGTTCTCCGATTTTATGATACATCATGCCTGATTTTCGTAAATTTATAGGCTTATGGAAATGGGTCAATCATGTCTACTGCCGGCAGCATCCTGCCTCTGACAGGGTGTTACATCGGGTCTTTCCGGACTCGAATCATCCGGATCGTCCAGATTCAGACCGGATCCGGATCTTTTTGACACCTCTGGTCCAAACCAATTGAAACAGACTTGTCGCCGTATATAGGATTGACCAAAAATCTGGACCGGTCAGACATTATTCGGCCTAGCCCGGGTCCAAGGCTTTGTCCCTGAATAACTTAAACAAGCTCCCCCATGATACTCTCTCCCAGACAGATTCAGACCAAAACGCAACTCCAATTTCCTACGCAGGCCGCCAGCGCAAACAAGTCTCACCGCCACTGTTCGAACCAGCAGCATCACCGCTGTCGCTTCTTGTTCCTGTTGCCGCATACGTGTTGCCTCATGCTGCTAGTCTTAAAATTCTAACCCCAATCAATTTATTTATAATTTTTTAGTTGTTAAATTTATTTGAATTTATTTACAGTTTTATCATCAGGGCAATTTCGGTATTTTGTAATCAAGTAACAAAAATTAATAAAATGTTGTTTTTCAATTATCATGTAGTAAAATATTTTTTTATAATTAAAAAAATGTTATAATTCAATAATTGTTATAATTAATACATATTTGAACCACTGAATCTGAAATCTACCTAAAGAAAATACAAGAGACGTCTGCATTCTTTTAATGGAAACTTTTCACGCACTAACATCTCAACTCTTATCCTGCACATAACTTAACACGATCCTATATATAACCGGGACAGTGAACGCGTTTCAATCCAAAAATTTAATAAAATATATTTTATAAATTAATGAAATTTATATTTTATTAATGAAAATCATATATTACTCCATTAAAAAAAAAAAAAAAATTCTATCACATGTGAAAATCAAATATTATCCCATTAAATCAATGTAATACGCCACAGCCTATATATTCATTATTTATTGTAGTAGTCAAACATTTTGGGCTTGATAATAATATTATCAATATATGAAAGTTGAGTCCACTGTTGCATATCATGCATGACTCTATTTTGATTATCTGCTGACTACTAAAGAAAACAACAGCCAGAAGTTGAAAAGTTAGCTCAGTGGAGTAGCTGAGACTTTGTGAGCTGGAAAAATAAAGATAACCAGATAAATTGATTTTCATATATATGACTAACAGAGAATAAACTAATTTATCAATTAGTCCATTAAATTGTAAAAATTACACAAAAAAATTAAATCGAATATTTGTAGAAATAACTACACGGAAAGAAATGAATATATGGGTATCAATTGATAAAATCTCAAATTGAAAATAAGAGGTTTAATATAGTGAGTGGATTAGGTCACCATTTCAAATTTAAAA
The DNA here is from genome assembly GCA_019454045.1 of Zanthoxylum bungeanum. Lineage (NCBI taxonomy): Eukaryota > Viridiplantae > Streptophyta > Magnoliopsida > Sapindales > Rutaceae > Zanthoxylum > Zanthoxylum bungeanum. Next base: position 63,817 of record SKCR01032167.1, read on the forward strand.
AACCACTATAGTGACGTTTTCAGTCGTTTTTTGAAAAAATATAGATTAATATAAATTTTAGGGAACAAAGGAAAAATTACCCCACAAAAAGATTAGATTTTGGAGGGATATAAAATAAAAGGTTGGGTAGCTTGGCACTTTATTCACAAGTCAACTAGAAATGTGCACCACTGTAATATAAATAATGACAATGCATGCGTTGTATCTTCCTTTTCTAAAGACTCTTTTGACTCTTGCCTTTCATTTTAATTGAAATTTCGTGTTTGCTTGTGTTATGATGAACGTGGCACTATATTGGTTTTGTCTGTTAAAGTCAACTTCATTTGTGCGCCAGTACATGCGTCGTGTATAAATTTCAAATTTGGATACCTATTTGATCACAATCAAAAATTACAGTAATTGCCCAGTCAGTCTAGAAGCCTAATAGTCCAATCGACTTATTAGTTAAATCATTCAATCGGCCTAACAATCAAATCATTCAATCGGCCTAACAATCAAATCATTCAATCGGTCAAGTGGCCAAATCGCCACAATCAGCCAAAACAACAACCAAATCAAGGAGCAGTTGTACAAACAGGATTTGACAGTTGAAGGATGCAATGCACGTTCCTAACAGTTATAATAAATAGCACACGACCCAGCAGTTACCAGAGGCTAATGGCATGACAATAATGACATGTCGTCACGAGGGCCACCTGTCGTTGGGGCACCCTGTGGATGGAAACCTCATGTCGGTAATGGCCAAACTTTAGGGCCAAATGGTGGGAGTCTGCTAGTTAATGTGGTCCACCATAAATGAGTAATACCCCAATGCTCTATGGGCAGGGCCAATATAATGGTATGCCTGTAGGCATTGCATATTTGCATGTGAAACCCGATGATGAGTCTCATTTGGAGGCATTACCTTTTAAGTCGCGGAAGTCGCGGGAAAACAGACGTCGGAAGGGAAGAGTCAAGAATTGACGTTTTTTGTTGGATTTAGTTCGTGTGTTTAGCTTCGGGTTCGCTTGTTGGACCTCCGTTGTAAAACTTAACCTTGGCCCAAACCAGACTTAACCAAGCCCATCTCATCCAAGCCCAATCCAAAGAAATAATTAATATATGTCACAAATTAAAATAATTAAAACATTTAAAAACACATGTCACAAATTTTAAATTAAATACACAAATTAAATTGAAATTAAACCAAATTTAATTAAAACGAATTAAAGTGGAATTAAATTAAAGCTAATTAAATCAAACTAAAATCCTATTAAATTAAATTAATATCTAATTAAAATAAATCAATATCTAATTAAACTAAAACAAATTAAATAAATTAATTAAATCATATACCAAATTAAAATAAAACATTAAATAAAATCATAAAATCTAAATAATAACCTAGCAAAATAAACAAATCACTCCCCTAATTTAAATAATCCCCTCCAAAAATATAATTATTCTTTCCCCTAATAAACTTAATTAGATACATCCCTTTTGCATGATTTATTCCCATACTTAGAAACCCTAGCATGCACTAACCCTACCCCATGCACCACTATATAAACACAACATAAACAAAACCCTAAGTCTCTCTGGTCAATCCCCACGGCAAAAACAAATAAAACAACAAAACCCTAAAACTCTATACACTCACTGTACCTCTCTCTAATCTCCACGGCAAACCAAAAAAAATAAAACAACAAATAGAAACCCTAATCTCTCTCACACAAACCAGCCACTGCTATGAAACCCTAACTCAGCCCTCTCATCACCTCTCGGCATGCACTACTCACTGCCACATAACCCTTGTTCCACTCACGCCTCCAACCCTTTCACATAACAGCCCCAAAATCTCCTTCATCATCTTGATCATCAAACCACCCAAGCCACCACTTCACGCTCATCATTTACAACCAACCATAACCCTACAAGCTCTCGGCAAACCATAAAGTAACATCCCCTTACTTCCTCAACAACACTGCTCCCCTATCACTTAGCCCACGTGGATCATTCTTCACGTCCTCTACCTTTTCATCACAGCCAACAACGCATAAAACACACCATGCATCGACCCCTCAGCCAACTCCAAGCACCACTCACGCATAAACCTGCACGTCCCCTCTCTTCCTAAAATCACACTGCTAAGATACGCATAAAGCCACGTGAAACAGACCACAACAAACTCCACGAACTGCCCACCAAATAACACCCATCCAGCCCACTGACCGTGAGCAACAACATCCCTCATAACCGAGCAGACCATATGCCGTGAACCCCCAACGAACTACCTTCACGTATCACCCCTGAAAACACCCCCTTGAAGCCCGAAAACAGCCCCTGAAAACTGCATCCATAAGTGCCCTTGAATCATCCTGAAAACAGTGAGTAAACCGAGAGAAAACTAGTCTCTGGAACTGCCCATATCCAATCCTTAAAAAATCACAAAAAAACCTGCACAAACAGTCCCCTAAGATGCAAGAAACAATCCACCTAAACGCCAAAACAGTGACCTGAAACAGTGAGCAGAAAACACGCCCAAACAGCAACAAATCCAAGCCTAAACAGCGAGAAAAACAGTGGAACGACGAGTTAAGACGCTAAGCTAGTGAACCGGAAGAGTAAGAAGCTTTTACCCCTTCCGATCTCCGTGAAACGCAAGTCCGAAGACGACTTAAAAGGTTAGACCTGAGGGTAATTTTCACACTTGTTTTCTGTTTTATTTTTATTATTTATTGAGTTTTGTTCGCATGATTATTATGTTAAAATGCATGTTATGGCCCTTGAGTAGATAAATATGCATGTATTATGAGTATGATGTGTGTTGTGGCCTTTGAGTAAAATGAAAAATGTGTCGCCTCTTGTGGTATATAGGATGGAAACTCAGACGTAAATTTCATAGTCGATTCCGAATGGACGGTAGTATGATCTGCACTCGGGATACAACTCCACGTACCATTTGAGCAAACGATGCATATTTTATTTTATGTTGTTTTGATGTGTTTATTATTCATTATTTAATTTCCGCATATTACTTGTTAGCATAATGATATGATCGAGCGCATGGGCTTAGTAAGTGTGATGAAAGGTCCTCTAATTGAAGGGGTTAAAATCCTTTACCACGATGTTTCGCCGCGCCGGTCAATATATATTCGATTGGATGTGAGATATGTTCAATCGGGTATACGAAATCTGATATTTTTATATTTACCTTTTTGTTTCGTATATATGCAATGAGATAAGCGCATGGGCTTAGTAAGTGCGATGAAAGGTCCTCTAATTGAAGAGGTTAAAAATCCTTTACCACGATGCTTTGCTGCGCCGGACGATATGTATTCGATTGGATGTAAGACATGTTCAATCGGGTATACGAAATCCGATATCTTTGTATTTACTTTTGTTTCATATATATATGCATTGAGATAAGCGCATGGGCTTAGTAAGTGCAGTGAAAGGTCCTCTAATGTAAGAGGTTAAAATCCTTTACCATGATGCTTCGCCGCGCCGGGTATCTTTGTATTCACTTTTGTTTCATATGTATGCATTGTGTTGTGTGAGCATGGGCTTAGTAAGTCGGATTAAAGGTCTTCCACTTGGAGGGATAAAAAGCCTACGGTCTACCTTTACCGCAATACTTCACCGCGCTTTGTTATTTACTTTTCGTTACGTGTTATTTATTTATCATTCGAACATTTCCATTTCATTCATGCATTTTATTTGTTGCACGTTATCATGCATGCATGCGCATGGGCTTAACTATGGTGAGTTAAAGGTCCTCTATTCGAGGGAAAATGCCTTAAGGCTACCTTACCACGATGTTTTGCCGCGCTGTTTATTACGCGACTTATCGCTGTTTTGCAAAATATCATTTTATTCATGCATTTTATTTCTGTTCATTATGAAATGTTTTGCCGTGCTTTCTTTTCCATATTATTCATTCATATGACATCTCATTGCATAATCTTGCATCACATATAACATGCTTAATTGAAAATTTGTAGTGGCTACATGAGTATAGGCACACATTGCATTTCTCTTCTTCTTGGTATTCCTTTCTTTCACTCATGTTAGCCACATTCTTTGGCATTGCATCATGGCACGTTTATCTTTAATATACGGATGTATCTTTAATTGTTCCTCTTTCGCGTATTTGAATTTGCATCTTTTATCCCTTCATGTCATGCGCTTGTTTTGACTCCGTTTATTATGTGGTTATTTTGATCTTATTTCATATGCTTTTATAATGCGCTTATAACATGATATGTTCACCGTTATTTTGATTTCCTTTATATTGCATGCCAATATTGCTACGGTTGTCTTGCGTTTAAGTTTGCATGAATATTGAATTCTTATGATGTAATATGTTTGCTATTGAAAAAGACTTTTTCTTCATGCATGTGAACTTAGGATTATGGTGCACTCTTGTAAATAAGTGTTATTTAGGCTCGATAAAATTATTACACAAATCCTTTCATTACAAGTGACATAAGTAAGGGACCATTCCGAACCCAACGGTTTGAGGTCTTCCCTTGCGAGGGGTGAGTGCGGCCTTAAATCTCATTTTCCCGGTTCACACAGGGTGGCGACTCCATCATTCTACGGTTTAGTCCCCCGTGGCTACTCCATACTACCAACCGGACCGCGAGCCCGGAACAGCATGCGTCGCCCCGGATTCCTGTGTCACCACAATGCCTATATATGGGCCCAACCACCAACATTAGTTCTATTCGATGGCAAGCCATTTTAAGAGAACAAATGAAAGAGATTCTCCTAAAACAATTTGGTTTCGTGGTAAGGCCAATACGATCTAAATATAAAAATCCTTATCCAATTGGATTGATATGGCTTTTCCATGCTCGGGGAACTATAAAATACCTGAATTCTCTTTCTTTACTGGATCATAAGAGATTTACACCATTGAACACGTAAGAAGGTTCTTTCTATTGGTTTACCAATTTACCACTGAACTTAGAGGAAAACTGGTACCAAATGGAACAACTCTTTCATGCTCAATTTTACAAGACTGAGTCAAAAGTTACCTTGGCCGATTTAGCTAACTTGAGGCAATTACCGACTGAATAGGTCGAAGCTTTCCTTTAAAGATTCAAAACGGCCATTGATCGATTGTAACTGAATGAATAGGCCGAAAATTTCCTTTCAAGATTCAAAATGGCCATTGATCGATGTTAAACACACACGTCATGCAAGCGCACATATCGCTCAAGTAGTATAAAAATATCGATTCGACAGAGACTTAACTCTCATTATTATTAATTATTGATACTAAATATTTACTAGTATCTAATTGAGGTTGGAAGGGATTTTTTGTTACATGAAGATGATTTAACTAAATAAATAAATACAAATAAATACAAAGGAACACAAAACATCTAAGGTTGTGAATCCGCCCAATATTACTCTAATGATGAATTGATTCTCCTATACATGTGTAATATATCAGTTTGTTAACCTGGAACATGAAGATATGCAAAAGTCTCAGTCGATGGTCAGATGCAAACATCCAAAGTAACCCAATTAACTATATTCCTATGCTAACTAAGAATCAATCCTAGAAAGAAATCTCTAAGATGAGATCGTGAGCTATTGAATCTAAGGCTGGAACCTAAATCCCTTTTCCAAGTTCATTTTAAGTTTACCACATCAATTTTATTAGTGATCAGTCAACAAAAAGCAATAAGGTCAAAATTCAATAAACAATCCAAAGCATCACACATTATATAAAGAAAATCAATTATTAAATTCGTGAATATTTTGTTTCATCACTTTCCTAGATTAAAAATAAAATACTGGGGGTTAGTGGATCGACCTTTAATATTTCAAATGTAGAAATCTCACTTTATTATAATATAAAAATTATCAGTGTTTCCCGATTAATTAAGTCAAATTAGCCATAAAGGCGGTGTTATTATTTATCCATAAACCAGCCATCTAGACGGTAATAATCTGTCACCTAAAGACCAACCATATAGGCGGTGTCACATTTTGTCAAATAAATAAAACCAGCCATTTAGGCGGTATCAACATTAATCCATATTATTAAATTACAATTTCCATATTATAAAATAGGTAAGATTAATCTACCTTATCATATTAAAGGTTTCACCCCCCTCTCCCCAGCGGAATTAATTACTAAACATAAAAGAAAGTAAAAACACACAAACTATTATTACTAAAAATAAAAATACATAATTAAAATGCAGAAAATAAATACCCACAAGATATAAACCTTAAGTTCCTTAATAGAAACCTAAAGGAAAGTATGAAATTTACAAATGAAATCAATGACTATTTATAGGCACAAAATGGTATGCGCGTTGCGACGCAGAAGTGTTGAGTGTCGCAACTCTCGTGGCTTGCAGACATGTGTACACGGAATTGATGGGCGTCATGACGCGTAGTGTTTGTGGCGTCACAACGCACTGCACAGTGGATGTCGCGTGTCGGAAGCTCTACTTTCGGCACTTGATGGTGACGCGTAAAAGTCCTGCGAGTCACGATGCGAGCGGTGAAATTCCATCTTTGCCATTTTTATCTTCAAAATAAACAAAAACACATCAAAACATTCATAAAAAGTGAGAAACTAAATAAAATATTAAATAAAAGAGGCGGCAATAATGATATATTTTCCGCTCGTCACACCCCCAAACCTAATATTTTGCTAGTCATTGAGCGAAATAAACAGAAACAAAATGAAATAAACAACTAAGACTAAATTTTTCTAAGCCACTTTCGTAGGGATTACGATTGCATTTAGGGTATGCAATAAGCCTTTAAATCTCTAGGTGTCCCTAGTGGATGAGTTGTAGTCTCATGAGGGTTTACAACGACGATACCCATAAATGTCGATCATGCACATACAATCACATAGAAAAAAAATAAACAAACGAAAGAAATAAATAAACAAAAATAATAGCTATATATACAATGTCCTCCGAGAATGTCTAGCAACAAAGTTAAAGGAATCTTCAAAATACATACTACAACTAAAATCCATTCCTTGAACAAAGTATCTAAATCAGACTCTAAGTGTGTGTGTGAATAGCTCTATAAACATATTTGATTCTAAGTAACTAGCTAGGTGAGTTTGTCTCAATTCTCTGTAGTTGATGGGTCAAACCAAACTGAGTATCTAAAAATTATCATGTCTGCTACTATAAGCGTAAAGTGTGGTATGAGAGATTTTATTTTGATTTTTTTGAAAGCTCTATCGTTTGATGCGAACGATTACTGCTTATTGAGGCAAGATATCCGGTTACTGAGTAAAAATTTTATTATTTATCTAACTAACTCAAGCCGTACTGTTTTACTCAAACAATCACAACTTGCTAAACAAGATGCCCAGTTACTAAGTAAAAACTTGGTCAGTTTTTTTTTATATCATCATCATATCGCACATCATAAATAAATATAGATAGAAACATAGGCAAATGGTCATTCACCATCCACCGATTATTTCAACTAGTCACTTTGTCAATTTCTTATTACCTAACTACTATAAAACTATTTTATAGTGCATACGAGTCTGACCTAGATATCATGTTGGTTTCTAAAGATGTCCAAAGATCATTTAAGCCATGAAATAGAATGAATATAACAAGAAGTATGGCAGAAACATACTTACAAAGATTAGTTTGAGGATGTGATGCTCAATAAAATTTTCTCCTTCCCTTTGAGATGTATTCGGCCAAGGGTGGGTTTTGTTGATGATGATCTACAAGCTCCAAGCTTTAAAGAAAATCCATGCTCAATGATAAGCTTTCCTATCACCTTTTCTTGATCTCTCTTAAGTACCATAGCCTCTTAGGCTCTTATCGCTTGGTGACAGGAATAAACAACGAGTCCTCCAAACTAGTCTATCACAACAAGCTACGGGTAATGATCATCTAGGTGCCTTCACAGCTTTTCCTCGAAAGGTAGTGAATGAAGGAAGACACCCAACCATCACCTAGCTTTAACTAAGCCTTTGATTAACCCCCTCAACCCACTACAGACACGGTCAGCTAATACATAAATTATACACAACACAAGACATGATTTCGAGGCCGATTCTCTATCCCCAGTGGAGTCGCCAGACTGTAGGACACAGAACTTGGGCGACACATGCCGTTCTAGACTCAGGGCCTAGTTGAGAGTACGGGATAGTCCGCGGGGAACTAAACCGGAGAATAATGGAGTCGCCACCCGGTGTGAACTGGGACAAAGGTTTAAGGCCGCACTCACCTCTCGCAAGGGAAGACCTCAAACCGTTGGGTTCGGAATGGTCCCTTACTTATGTCATCATGATAATATAATTTGTGCAATAAATCGACCGCATCTACTCAATAATCATGTTCAAAGGTCACCTAGATCTAATATGCTTCCGTCTAACTAACTACTAATCTAAGTTTGCATGCTTGAAAGTAAGTCTTTAAACAACAAACACGCAATATCACACATCGAACATATTAAGCCATCAAACCAACGTAAACAAATAATTACTTAAACATAAATATAAACTAAACTAAATATCATGCATAAAAAGGACATAATCATGCTTTTAAAATTAAATAACAAAACTAATTAAATCATGCTTAAAATAATAAATGAATAACCTAAGGACTATAACATGCTTGAATATAAATTTGGATGAGACGAGATATGTGAATCTTAAGTGGTACGTGGCATTGTATCCCGAGTGCAGACCATACTACCGTCCATTCGGAATCGGCTATGGAATTTACGTCCGGGTTTCCATCCGATATACCATAAAAGGGGAACACGTATCCCGCTCATCCGAAAATCACATCATGCTTCAAACGACTCTCATGCAATTATATATCAAAAATAAATAAATAAAACGAAAGAAGATAATTAAAAGGGTGCCCTCAGGTCTAACCTCTTTTGTCGTCTCAAGAAAGGGCGTTACACGTCCGTTGGAAGGGCGAACGATCCGATACTTTTCCAATTTGTTTGCTCACTGTTTTTTCCTCGTTATTTTGATACTCGAGCTGCTATTTTAAGTCCGTTTCGCTGCTATTTTGCTGCTGCGTTTCAGGTCACTGTTTTGGTGATTTAGTGGACTGTTTTGGGCGATTTTGAAGGTCAAAAGGGCTGCGGTTTTGAGGGGTTCTTTTGGGGTATTTATGCAGTTTTTCACTGCAGTTTCAGGGTGTTTCGGGGACTGTTTTGATGGGTTAAAACCGCACAAAAACTGGGTAGAACAGTGGGGTGAAGTGCGGCAGTTTTGCGAGGCAGTGCAATGGGTTTCGGGGCTGTTTTAGGCGTGTGATTGGGGGCTGTGTTTGGGGTGTTCTGCGGCAATGAGAGGGTATATTAGGGGCTATTTTAAGGCTTGTTTAGGGGCTGTGAATGGTGGCTAAGGTGCGGCAGTGAGGAGGATGTATGGTGAGTTGTGCGGCAATAGGAGTGTGTGTGGTGTTTCACGGCAATGCAGGGTTTCTTAGTTCTGTATGCGGCAATGGAGGCTTGGAGGAGGTGCTTGGGCGTGAACAAGAGGGCTTGGGCGTGTGAGAGAGGTATGTGAGCTAGGGTTGTCAATGGGGGGTGAAGGCCTCTTTTTATAGGCAAAGAGAGAAGACTTTCCTAATTTGAATAGGAAGAATCTCCTAATTGGTGTCTAACAAGGAATGGATCTCCTAATTTGGATTTGTGATTGGATTTGATTTGGTAGGGATTTGATTTGATTTCTTTTATTTAGGTAAGGATTTTACAAGATTTTAGCATGTGATAAATGTGCATATACCTAAATAAAGGCTATTTGGGCGTGAATCCCCCTCCTTGGGCATGGGCTTGGTTTGACTTGGGTATTTTGGGTTTGGTTTGGGTTTTGGGCCTTAGGTAAGCTTTGAAACAGAAGTCCAACAAGTAGCCGAAGCTAAACAACTCAGATAAAATCCAACAAAATTCTATTTTCCAACTTTACCCTTCCAACGTTCGTTTCCCGCGGTTTTCATGACTAAAGAAGTAGTTGTCTCCATACGAGACTCATCATCGGGCTAATATGCAAAAATACAATGCCTACAGTTGCCCCCACTTTGATGGGACTTGTGTAGTGTGTGACAATGACAATTCCTATCAAAGTATGTGCAATGCATTTTTACTTGCCTGGCTCGCCAGCTGCCACATGGTTCACCTGATATGTTGAGTTGATAGTGCTAACCCCGTACCTAGGGTGTCGCGGTTGCGTCTCCGTACCTAGAGTGCCGCATTGATGTTGTTGTTGTCTGAGTGCTAACCCCGTACCTAGGGTGTCGCGGTGATGCCTTTGTACCTAGAGTGCCACAAATGTCTGGATGCTAACCCCGTACCTAGGGTGTCGCGGTGACGTCTCCGTACCTAGAGAGCCACAAATGTCTGGATGCTAACCTCGTACCTAGGGTGTCGCGTGACGTCTCCGTACCTAGAGAGCCACAAATGTCTGGATGCTAACCCCGTACCTAGGGTGTCGCGGTGACGTCTCCGTACCTAGAGAGCCACAAATGTCTGAGTGCTAACCCCGTACCTAGGGTGTCGCGGTGATGCCTCCGTACCTAGAGTGCCATAAATGTCTGAGTGCTATCCCCGTACCTAGGGTGTCGCGGTGACGCCTCGGTACCTAGAGAGCCAGAAATGTCTAAGTGCTAACCCCGTACCTAGGGTGTCGCGGTGACGTCTCCGTACCTAGAGAGCCACAAAAGTCTGAGTGCTAACCCCGTACCTAGGGTGTCGCGGTGACGTCTCCGTACCTAGAGAGCCATAAATGTCTGAGTGCTAACCCCGTACCTAGGGTGTCGCAGTGACGCCTCCATACCTAGAGTGCCACAAATGTCTAGATGCTAACCCCGTACCTAGGGTGTCGCAGTTGATATTGTTGGATAATATGACCCATAGCGTCACTATTTGCACAGAACATTGTGTTGTTGTAGCAAATTAACTATGTAACAAGGAAATTGCACTCTCGTCATTTGTGATTAGATCACCATAGATATATAAATGAAGAGAGGTCCCTATGATTAGTTCCTGGATTGAGATGATATGAGACAGTATCAGTCCACGAAGGATTAATCATAAATATCCCTAGCCGTAGTATTATCGAGACTGGACATCGATAATGCGGAATAGGCTAGTATTGCACTTGTGCGCGTTGTGAGGCACAACGGCATAGTTCTCATATATATAAGTATTGGATACTTATGCAAGTGCGATAGGAGGTCGTGTTTCACCGATGGTACGGGAAACAGCTTCGCTCTGGATAGACCCCTCGGAATCTCATTGGTATTATGGTTTGTGTGTTGGAGGATGTGTATTGCAAGGTAGGTGTTATAGTCTTATGATATGGTCTATGGAGGCCGAAATCAAGGTAGGTGTGTATAGTCTTAACCTGAGACTTGCATCGCTAATACTTACGATAATCGATAAACTTTGGTTTTGGTGGTTGGGGGCTTTGACCGGTTCTGTGTCTACCACTTCTGGGTTTATCAGAGAGTCGTAGAGTATTGGATGTGATGTCGAGACGGAAGTATCACTCCAGTCATAGTGGAGATGATGTCACGCAGGATACGGTACTAGTGCTCTTGAGTGTTGCGCAACCAATCGGGATATTGTGACCAGGTCATGTATATCCGATTATAGAGACTATGTTACCAGACATCCGATATGTGTTTCGGACGGGGCAGACACTTATCCAGCCCCCCAGCCCTAACACGTGATTATCCGATACTGGGCCGATACGCACAATACTTAGTATACTACGCTTGATATAGATCTATATATTCCTATAAGAATATTTCTGGAGAATTGGGTAGGCATGGCGCTTTGCTAGAAGCCAACCTTGTCTTGTAAATCGGTATAAACGTAGTACGAGGTACTTACGTGTTCGGATAGTCCGACGACCGTATTTACTGCCAACATATCCGGAGATCTCATGGGTCGGTTCCTGAAGATTCACCGATGATGTATGACTCGCACTTTATTAATCTGGGATTAATTAGAAGAGAGAGATAGAATTAATCTGGGATTAATTCGATGAGAGAGAAAATTAATCTGGGATTAATTACGGAGATATTTTATCTCGGATAAAATATTAATTAAAGAGAGAGAACGATTAATTTGGAATTAATCGATAAAATAATATATCCGATATATTATACGAAGTTGGATTTCGACGCGGAATTAAAATTGGATTTTAATTCGGCGAACGAATTAATTTAGAATTAATTCGTTAGCGACGTGAATAGTGATTTCGCTAGGCGTAATCATTTAATTACGATGCGACGGAAAATTCGTTAATTTAGAATTAGCGAACCCGAGCCCGAGAGTGATTGCGAGCGCATTCGCATTTCGAATTCGAGCGCGGCACGCAAGTCACATCAAGCGTCAAATCACTAGTCGCATCAATTGTCAAATCACTTGTCACTTTGATGATGTGTGATGTGACATGACATGTTGTCACTTTAATAAAGTGACTTGATGTGAATAGTAAAAAGTGATGGGAATAAAGGTGAAAAGACTTTTTCTTTTGCTTTTTCCATTTGACTTTTGAATTAATTGTTGTGTATATATATATATTTTTTCATTTACTTGGTAAATGGAATAAAGAATATATATATATATACAAAAGACATTTATTTTCTCTCTCCTCCAAGGCAATTTCGTTTTTTTGATGAAAACCCTTTTCCCTCTCCTTTTCTTTTTCTTCCTCACGGCATTGAGCTTTTTTCTTCTCCAAAACTTTGGTTTGACCGAATTCAAGGAAGAAAGAGAGTGCTAGCACACCTTGGGTTTATACTATGGTGATAGGGAAGTGTCTTCATGAGCTTGGATTTATTTTTGGAGCTTGAAGCTTTGAGCTTCCATGGAGTTCTACCATGGCCGAATCTTGGAGGTTCAACAAGGGCCAAAACCGAGCAGTCCAAAGCAAGGAGGAGCCTTAGGCGAGCATATGGAGGGACCTTGAAGGCTTGTATTCTTCATATTCATCAAAACCCATCAATGTGAGTATGTATTCCGCCTTACTCCTTGATGTATTCATATGTTTTTATGCTTGATTTGGATGATTTTGGGACTATATTAGAAACTCAACAATGGTATCTTGAGCTATTATCAAGCATGAAAAAAGTTAGGGTTAAAATTGGGGATTATCAATTGAAGCATGATTTGTTGAAATTGGATGTTAAAGTATGCTTGTATGTTGATGAATTGAAGTTGTGCATGATCAATTTCATGAAATTGGATTGGATTCAATTTTCCCCAAATTTTGGGCATGACAAATTGGGTAAAATCAATTGGAGCATGATTTGATTAAATTGATTAATTAAGAATGCTTAAATGATGTTGAATTAATGATTGATTGGATCAATTTGAAGAAATTGTGTTTGGAACAAATTTCCCCAATTTTTTATGTTGGCATAAAGTAAAACAAATTTGGGTAAACTTGATTTTGAGCATGGTTGATGAAATTGGATGATTTGAATGCTTAAAGTATGTTTAATTGATGATTGATTGGATCAATTTTGAAATTGTGTTTGGAACAAATTTCCCAAATTGCTTATGTTGGCCCAAATTAAAGACCCTAATATCTTGGTAATTTTTTGTTTGTTTGATCATTAGATGACTTGAAACAAGTGAGTAATGTTGAATTGAAGTTTGATTGGATTGAATTTTGATTTGGAACAATTTTCCCCAAATTAAAGTAGGCTTGGCCGAATTCAATTGGATATGAAATTCATTGTTGTTTTTTTTTTTTTTTTTGTATTTTGATTCATTAGATGAATTTAATTGATTTGGGAAATGATGATTGTGGATTCAATTTGATTGAAACCAAATCGGATTTAAAAACCCCTAATTGCCAAGACTTAAAAGCATGTAAAATGGGTTTGATTTTAATAAATTGTGTTAGACACTATTTTATGTTGAATGCATGATTAAGTATGCTAATTGACGTTTTAGAAATATTAATTAGGTGGTTAATCATGTATAACACTTAGGTTAATTAATTATGAAATTTGGAATCTTATAAGTTAATTAATTAGGCTTGTTTTTGGAAATTGGGCATTGAATGTTATAATTGGGCTTTTGGGCTTTGTTGTACAAAGTTGGGTTTAGGCAAAATTGGTTGGATCCAATTAGGCCCAAAACCGCATTCATAAAGTCCAATTATGACTTAATGGACCTTAATTATTTAATTGGGCCTGATGGGCCAAAATTAATTTAAAGGCTTATGGGGTAACTCCCGGATTGGACTTTGGTTATCGGTTTGACCCGAGTTGACCAAAAGTCCACGCCTTAAGAAATTAATTAAAAGCCCATTGGACTTTAATTAAATAAACGTTGGACGTTAATTGGGCTTTGAGACCCATAACGATTGAATTTGGAATTTAAATCGTAGAAGGTTCGTTAATAAAGTGTAATATTTAATTTGGAATTAAATAGTGAATTAGAATTAAATGCGTATTAAATTGGATTTAATTATGTAGTTTAATTTAATTCGAAAATTCGTACTTTGAGTACTTATTAGTAAAACGAGTTTGACTCGAGCAAAAATCAAATCGTTGTTTGAACATTGGATGATCACTAATTATCAGATTAATTAATTGGATTAGATTGATTGATAACATGCTTGTATGAATACATGGTTGCGATGCGTGAATAATGTATATCGGATGGATATTAGTCGGGTGGGACAATTTTGGAAATTGTAATAAATTTGATTTATTAAATTGGACCTGCGTGTCCAGCCTTATCACCTATATACTCTTTGTATTCTCTTCTCACCTATTCCCCTCAATGTAAATGAGGTTTCTTTAGAAGTGTAGTGTAACGGGTAGAAGTAAATACAAGTGCTAGCTTTGGAGAGAGAAAATGAGAGATTTGATCTAGGATCAATGTAAAGTATCCATCCGCATATCATTATTATTTTATTTCATACTCGCTTTATTATGTATTTAGAATGCATGTTTAAGGGTGTATGATGATGAGACCTAACAAAGATAATTAAATTGTTAGCCAATTTGCACGCGAAAATCCCTCAATCTATATTAAGCGATTATCCTTCCATTGAATGATTCTTGTTCAAGATCCGATTGGCATTGGTTTGTTGGCCAAAGTCAAGACCTTGTCAATTGGATGTATTTGAATCATGAGAGTTTTGTTCCACATCGGTGTCTAGTCCAAGTTGTGATTTGTTGGCCAAAGTCAAGATCACTTCTTGTCCAAAGACATTGATTACGAAACTTTCCTTGTCAATGGGTCCCGCTTAACTGGAATCATTAGGTTTGTTGTGCCAAAGCCAAGGCCTAGATGATTCGGAGGATAAGGTTAGGAAAATGTATTAGATACATTGGCATAAGCAATATGTTTAGGACTTGGATGTCCACCTAACCGGATCTGGGAATTGGATTGGATCCAATTGATCTGTGAGATCTACCTGGTAAGTAGCATACAGCTTGTTGGCCAAAGTCAAGGTTGTATGTTATTTAACAGGATCCTAGCCCACTAGGAAACACGGTTTCCCGAGTACTCCACAGAGGGTTAGAGGCTCGACGAAAAATAGTGGGAGGCAAGAATTGAATTTGCAATATTCGTTCAATTACTCGCCATACGCGCTCATTCGAATTATTTCGTCGTATTAATTAAATGTTAGTTGGACTAATATTTAAATTGTTGTTTTAATAAACAGTTGGACTGTATTATAGTTGATTATATATAATTGGATTATATTAATCAATATATTTGAATTAATTAATTTCAGTTTACAGTTGATTTTATAATTGGATTATAGTAATCAATGTAATTGAGGTTAATTAATTTGGATTATATTTGATTATATAGTTGGACTATTATAATCATTATAATAAATAGTACCACTAATCGTTGATTAAATAGTTGGACTATTGTAATCAAGATAAAATTGAAAAGTTGGATATTTAAAATATAATCTTGGATTAAAATATTTTAAATGATTTAATTTTCAAATTGGGAATAATTTCAAGATGGTCTTGGAAATTAATAATTTATTTTATTTGATAAAATAATGAATTATGGATTAGGTCTTCTAGGAAGATAATAGGACAAATCCTAAGAAGGAATTGAAGACGAGCAAGGCTCTTACTTCAAATATGTTGGTCATAATTATGTTCACAACTAGTATTGAAATTGGATTTTAAATACTTAGTGTGATACATAAATATGTACTGTTGTGCAGAATCTGCTTTAAGCAGGATACTGACTTCAGATGAGATCACTCTGCGAATAGTAAACGGGACGATAGTCGCTGTTTTAATCGTAGATATCTAAATTTAGGAACTGCCTTCGCGTTAGTACTTAAATTTAGAAACTGTTATAATGTAACTAGTTTGACTAGAAACATTATCTCTATATCGCGTATAACCCGCTGCGGGTGTACCTTTATATTCTAGAACACTAAAGTGTTTTATTATATAAAGATGATATTGAGATAAACACATTAGATGTGAATAACAGAATTTATATTTTGAATATAAATAATATCTCAAATACATAACATGACAAATTAATAGCTCAAACTGATCTGATCAGTTAAGAAACTTAATTGTGGCATGGTTGTCAGGGACACTACTAAACAAGAATCGTATATCCGCACTTTTGAAGAGCGGGTACTAGGACTGATTTGACTATTCAAATAAAGTCTACGAATCTAGTTTATTAAGCAAAGTGCTTAAAACACCTTTACTCGGTAAAAGTGAAAATGCCACCGATCTGTTAGCCCTAGTTCATAGTGAAGCAAGTGGGCCCGTGTCTAGCTAGGCTAGAGGTGGATATAAATATTACGTGACCTATACGGATGTGGCATCACGTAATGGTTGTGTGTTTCTTTTGAAGAACACAAATCGAAAACTTTTATAGTTTCGACACAGAATAGACAAACAGATCGGTTATAGTATTATACCATCACGGTAAGACCGTATTGAAAATACTTAAGCAGTAAGTTTCTCGTATACTTGAAAGAGTATAGTATTCTTTCAATGAGGACTCCTCTCGGAACACGTCATTTTGACGGTGTGTCCGAACAGTATTAACCGAATTTTGTTAGACATAATAAGGTTAATCACGAGTCGCTTTGAGCTACCATTTCCTTCAACGGATAAGCTTTAAACAGTGCAAGAAATTATTTTGAATAAGGTTCCATAATAATCTATTTGACAGATATCATATTAGATATGAAAGGGAAAGAAACCGAGTTTCTCATTCCTGACTATTTGGGTATGCTTGGCATATGTTTGGATGATACCAAACTAAAACCCAATATGATAAGTGCCAATTGTAGGTCATCCTAGGGATACCATAAGTATTGTACTTATACACCTCACAAGAGAACAATTAGATTGTTGCTCACCATGCGGTTTTCCTAAGAGGAATACCGATATGCAGTGGTAAGTGGGAAGATAGTATAACTCGATGAAAATCAGAGTAATACTGTTCTAGGCACTGAATCTTAATGGAACATATATAGTTCATCAAGGATGAAACTATACCATTAATCTTCGAATACACGAGAACAAAGGAAGTGTTACAAGGTATCGACTCCCTATTATGACAAAGTGTCATGAGTCCGAAATGGATTCCATGTATATCAACCAGTTTGGATACTAGTTGATGTACCACATGGCATTGTGCCTATTGGTACTATAAGTCTTCAAGGAAGACGTACATGGATGGCAATATACCAACGTATAAAGCTAGGCTTTTTTAGACGGAAAGGTATCGTTATCGACATTGTGTTGATTACGATTCAACCTTTTACCTGTTGCCGCCGTAAATCCATTTGGATAATGCTTGCTGATACGAGCATTAGTTCTTGGAATTATCATTTTGATGTAATCATAATGGTGTATGATTTAATTCAAAACTAAAATAATTCTTTTGTATATAAGGAGGTTAGTGGGAGCGCACTGACAGTGGCTGTCCTATAAAATAATGATAATACGTCATTTCTTGGAAATGATATTCCCATAAAATATATGTCGGGAAAGCTTGACTTTCGAAATACTCTCCGTGGGACTGTACATTGAAAAATGTACAAAACCTGGTGTATCATACGCTTTGAGCATATGGATTCACAAACAGGCTAATCCTAGTGATAGTCACTGGATTGATGTTAGGAACATCCGTTAGTTTCTTAGAGAACTAAGGATGCTGTCTTAATCTATGGAGTATGAGAACTTGAAGTGACTGGGATCACTGTAGCAAGTTTCCTATAACCGATAAAAATGACTAAAAGTCACAAACGGTACTATACAGTTTGAATTACGGTGCAGTAAGCTGGAAATCTTCCAAGCAAGATACTGTTACCGCATAAACAACAAATGCGGGTTAATTGCAGCAGCTGAGGCAGCAATAGAAGTCATTTGGGTCGATACATATCTAATTAGATTGGATATAGTTCTGTTAGCAGCTGAGCTAGGCATCAGCACAGGCTAAAGAATTAATGGTCTCATCAACGATCCAGATATATACTTCTATATCATCTGATTCGTTCGGATCATACATCGTGGCGATGTGATGATCGTATAAATCGCGTTAAATGATAATCAAACAAATCCGCTGACGAAAACCTTTCCTCAGCAATTTGAGTGAACCTTACATAGTTCGGGTATTAGACACTCGAGTGACTGGCTATGTGCCAAGTGGGAGATTGTTGGATAATATGACCCATAGCGTCACTATTTGCACAGAACATTGTGTTGTTGTAGCAAATTAACTATGTAACAAGGAAATTGCACTCTCGTCATTTGTGATTAGATCACCATAGATATATAAATGAAGAGAGGTCCCTATGATTAGTTCCTGGATTGAGATGATATGAGACAGTATCAGTCCACGAAGGATTAATCATTAAATATCCCTAGCCGTAGTATTATCGAGACTGGACATCGATAATGCGGAATAGGCTAGTATTGCACTTGTGCGCGTTGTGAGGGCACAACGGCATAGTTCTCATATATATAAGTATTGGATACTTATGCAAGTGCGATAGGAGGTCGTGTTTCACCGATGGTACGGGAAACAGCTTCGCTCTGGATAGACCCCTCGGAATCCCATTGGTATTATGACTATGTGTCTATGGGAGGCCGAAATCAAGGTAGGTGTGTATAGTCTTAACCTGAGACTTGCATCGCTAATACTTACGATAATCGATAAACTTTGGTTTTGTGGTTGGGGGCTTTGACCGGTTCTGTGTCTACCACTTCTGGGTTTATCAGAGAGTCGTAGAGTATTGGATGTGATGTCGAGACGGAAGTATCACTCCAGTCATAGTGGAGATGATGTCACGCAGGATACGGTACTAGTGCTCTTGAGTGTTGCGCAACCAATCGGGATATTGTGACCAGGTCATGTATATCCGATTATAGAGACTATGTTACCAGACATCCGATATGTGTTTCAGACGGGGCAGACACTTATCCAGCCCCAGCCCTAACACGTGATTATCCGATACTGGGCCGATACGCACAATACTTAGTATACTACGCTTGATATAGATCTATATATTCCTATAAGAATATTTCTGGAGAATTGGGTAGGCATGGCGCTTTGCTAGAAGCCAACCTTGTCTTGTAAATCGGTATAAACGTAGTACGAGGTACTTACGTGTTCGAATAGTCCGACGACCGTATTTACTGCCAACATATCCGGAGATCTCATGGGTCGGTTCCTGAAGATTCACCGATGATGTATGACTCGCACTTTATTAATCTGGGATTAATTAGAAGAGAGAGATAGAATTAATCTGGGATTAATTCGATGAGAGAGAAAATTAATCTGGGATTAATTACGGAGATATTTTATCTCGGATAAAATATTAATTAAAGAGAGAGAACGATTAATTTGGAATTAATCGATAAAATAATATATCCGATATATTATACGAAGTTGGATTTCGACGCGGAATTAAAATTGGATTTTAATTCAGGCGAACGAATTAATTTAGAATTAATTCGTTAGCGACGTGAATAGTGATTTCGCTAGGCGTAATCATTTAATTACGATGCGACGGAAAATTCGTTAATTTAGAATTAGCGAACCCGAGCCCGAGAGTGATTGCGAGCGCATTCGCATTTCGAATTCGAGCGCGGCACGCAAGTCACATCAAGCGTCAAATCACTAGTCGCATCAATTGTCAAATCACTTGTCACTTTGAGTGATGTGATGTGACATGACATGTTGTCACTTTAATAAAGTGACTTGATGTGAATAGTAAAAAGTGATGGGAATAAAGGTGAAAAGACTTTTTCTTTTGCTTTTTGTCCATTTGACTTTTGAATTAATTGTTGTGTATATATATATATTTATTCATTTACTTGGTAAATGGAATAAAGAATATATATATATATATACAAAAGACATTTATTTTCTCTCTCCTCCAAGGCAATTTCGTTTTTTTGATGAAAACCCTTTTCCCTCTCCTTTTCTTTTTCTTCCTCACGGCATTGAGCTTTTTTCTTCTCCAAAACTTTGGTTTGACCGAATTCAAGGAAGAAGGAGAGTGCTAGCACACCTTGGGTTTATACTATGGTGATAGGGAAGTGTCTTCATGAGCTTGGATTTATTTTTGGAGCTTGAAGCTTTGAGCTTCCATGGAGTTCTACCATGGCCGAATCTTGGAGGTTCAACAAGGGCCAAAACCGAGCAGTCCAAAGCAAGGAGGAGCCTTGGGCGAGCATATGGAGGGACCTTGAAGGCTTGTATTCTTCATATTCATCAAAACCCATCAATGTGAGTATGTATTCCGCCTTACTCCTTGATGTATTCATATGTTTTTATGCTTGATTTGGATGATTTTGGGACTATATTAGAAACTCAACAGATATCTCCATACTCGGAGTGCCGTACCTGGCTGAACTGATCTGATATCTCCATACCCGAAGTGCCGTACCTGGCTGAACTGATCTGATATCTCCATACCTGGAGTGCCGTACTTGGCTGATCTGATTTGATATCTCCATACCCAGAGTGCCGTACCTGGCTGATCTGATGCTGAACTGACATGGGCCTCGCCCCCAAAATGCCTTACCCGTACAGAACTATTACTGAACTGATGTGGGCTTCGCCCCCAGAATGCCATACTCGGTAGAAACTGATGCTGATACTCTTTCAACACACTGTAGTGTCTCTCTTCGAGATAATCTTGATAGCTAAACATATTTTTGTCCTCAACGGGTGCTTCGCGTCAAAGCCAAAGAATCTTCAAAGTACTCGACATACTCAAACCTAATCCTCTGAACGGGTGATCTGAACTAGACTCCTAGTGTGTGTGTGCTAAGGCTCTTTCGCAGCTTATTCCTTAAGTCAGCTAACTCGATGATTTCGCTTCGGAGAATCGGACCAGTGGGTCTAACCAACCTGGATGTCTGGGTCACATTCTGTGATTACTGTAGCATACTCAACATGATATGGTCTTCTTTTATTGCATCTTCTCTTTCTTTTCATTTTGGTCTTTTCTTTCTTTTTTTTTTCCTTTTTTCTTTCTTTTTTCCTTGACACACCTACCCTTTAAGGTAGCATTTCTCCTCATGGTGGTCCTAATACTCGCCCATGGGTAGCTTCACGCTTATTGGTTATAGGCGGCCTATTTTTCTTTTCATTGTAGAGACTTTTCTTCTTTTTTTTTTTCCAACCATATCATGTATCGTAGCAAAGGCAAATCAGTGTGGACATCCAGGCAAACGGTCATTCACCGATCCACCATCTCTTCAACTAGTCACCTCATCAACCGCTCAGGCTTCTACTGTTGAGATACCTTTATCAAGTGCTTTATGAGTCTAGCCGAGATCAATCCATTCCGAATACCAGATAAGAGCGCGTCTCACACTTCTCGTTTCTAAGGCTTCTCCATACAGCACACAATGTCATCACTGGACATATGTTTTTACTCACTCTAAGGAACTCTTCCTTCTACAGCTGACCATGTGGGCTTCACCCCCGGGATCCATACTCGAAACTCAAACTCAAAATGGGCCTCGACCCTCAGATTACCATCTGAATCTTAAAACGATGTGGACCTCAGCCCTAGGATTCTACCCAAATTCAATACAGTGCTTTCGCTGTTTCTGATTGGTATGTCTTTGCTGTTGTCACTTTTCTGTCTTCGAAACCTGTGAATACAAAAACACAAAACACAAAACACGTAAAAAGGAATGCAATAATAGGTTTATATGTATGCATGCATGCATGAGTTCTCTTTAGCATCCGTTGGGTTAGGTCTTCTGCGGGTGACTATTTAGTCTTCTGTCCCTCAGGCAAAATAACAGCTTTAATCTGTCAACATTGATTGGCTCGGTGAACTCATTCCCTTCCAAGTCCGACAGTCTCACTGCTCCATTTCCATTACCTTCTGAACAATATAT
>SKCR01032168.1:0-84968 GCA_019454045.1 Zanthoxylum bungeanum
GGGACCCGGCGTTTGCCGATGAAGAAGATTGGGAGGCGGTGAAAGATATGTATAAGGCCGGGAAGGATCCGCCTATTGCCCCGTTTTACTTGCCCTACAGGCAGCCTTACCCAGTGGTGCCCGATGACCATTATGATATCGCCACTCCTAAGGCTGTCGTCGAGGAGTTGGATAGGATTGAGGAGTTTTTGACTTGGGTCAGCTACGTTTTCGCTGATGGAAGCTCGTATGTTTCTTCATTGACTAATTTGCAAATTTACACTTACATTTCTGTTTATTCATTATAGACTTGTTTATCGAACACTTCAGCTTGGTGTTTTATGCACTTTAGATAAGTATGCTTGTTCGTGTTACTTGAACCAATGTGATATATGATACTCGAAATTGGTAATCAAAGACTGCGACATGTTAGAATATTGATTTACTGGGTAAAATTTGATTTTCACAAAAAAAAAAAAAGGGGGTAGATATTCTCCATTTCAACGGGAGGCATAGTGGCTCCGCCATTTATTAAAGAGCCCGAGAAGATTAGGAAATTACTATAGCATGTTGACCTCATTTGCTTATGAGAAAAAAAAAATTACTATTGTTGGTTTGAGTACATGTAACTTGTGTTGACATCTTATTGTGCTGTTCCATAATCTTCTGTTTGATGCTACCAGAGGAATTGAAGCAATTCTGCTTTTGATTTGTTTAAAGGTGAGGCGTTTATCAAGAATTTGAATGTCGTGATTCTATGCTCTTAAAATTAAGTATGCTTATTAATGTCTGTTAAACCAATGTGACATATGATACTCGAAATTGGTAATCAAAGAGCTCGAAGGATTAGGAAGTTACTCTACTGTGTTGACTGCATTCACTTATGACTAGAAAGATTACTATAGTTGGCTTGAGTGCATGTAACTTTTGTTGACATCCGAAATTGTGCTGTTCCATAATCTTCTGTTTGATGCTACTAGAGGTATTGAAGCGATTCTGCTTTTCATTTTGGATGTCTATTGGACTGCTATTAATTTGGATTTTAGTTTGACTGTCAGTTGGTTTGTATGATACATTGTTGATGAGGGATGTCATTAGGACACAATTTATTTCAACAATTTCTTTTCCCATAGGTCACTAGATCGGAATTATTTTCGTTGTTATTCTTCTGTGAAGCACTTAGCTTGCTCCCTTGCTTGCACTTATTTTCTTGCTGATTTCATTAAATTATGTTTTCTGTTCAAGGTATGAAGGTACTCTTTGGGATGACTTGGCTCATGGGAAAGGAGTTTACATTGCTGAGCAAGGGCTAGTCAGGTTTGTTTTGTTTGTTACTATGTTACCAGTTGCAATTGTGGTTCTTTTCAACTGTGTCTGTCTTCCAATCTCTACGCTCCAATAAACCTGGTTATTTACCTTCTCACACTATATCTTAAACCCTTGCATATCCATATTGGACTATGCCTTATTGATATCTACTGGGGCTTTGTATCCCAAGATTTTCTTTGTCATCTATTCCGAGTTAGGTTTTCATCAAAGAACAAAAAAGCAATCACTAGAAAAATTTTCACTGTTGTAGGTATGAAGGTGAATGGCTTCAGAACAATATGGAAGGCCATGGGGTTGTTGAAGTTGACATACCAGATATAGAACCTGTGCCAGGTTCAAAGTAAGTTTATGATCCCTGCCTTTGTATTGTTTCATTATACTTTAACTCGGTGGTTGAAATCTTAACAACGATTTTCTTTGTGATTTATAATAATTGAGTTGCTTACTTCCCTTTTCCAAGGCTTGAAGAAGAGATGCGTGCTGAAGGGAAAATTATCTCAAGAGATTTTATGTCCCCAGAAGACAAAAAATGGCTGGAGATGGATATTGAAGATAGCATTCGTTTGGCTGGGGACGATTATGAAATCCCTTTTTACGAAAGTGAAGAATGGGTTAAACAATTTGGGAGAAAACCGTAAGATGTATCCTTGAGCTATCTGATTCTTTTATTATTATCACCTTTATAGTATTGTTTTCTTTCTCTTTTTATTAGTTCGGTGGTGCAAATTTATAGTAGTTATTTTCTTTGCTGTGTCTGGATCTGCATTAATACTTTTCTGATGTTTGCACTTAGGAGGTGATTAGGATTGTACTCTGCACCTAGGATTTACCTTAATGCTACCAGATTGGGCATCTAAGTTATATTATGTGAAGCACTTCCCTCTGTTTTGTGAGCATGTCTTACTTTTCTGCTAAACTATGTCTTGGGCATTTAAGAGGTAATTGAGAATGTAAGTTGTACTTGCATCTGATTGAATATTAATCAAACTTGGCAGTTGCTACTAAATGAATCAACACTTGTGAATGTAACAAAAATGTGAGCAGTGGTTATTGTCCATTATTAAACATTGAGAGACACACACTTGTCAAATGAATAAATAAATGAAAACATGCTACATTATTTATTAAATTGATCTTTGAAGTTATGTTTCTAAGATAATATAGTCCACTCAACAGTTAAAATTTAAGATGAAAGTTCTGGCCAGTGGCCCCTAGAGAAGTTCCTGGTCTATAAATGCATCTTGAGTCTTAAGCATTTACTAATTGCTTATGTTATAAGATAACAATTTCTAACAATAATTCACGACTGGAACTCAGCTAACCCATTGGAAGCTGGCAACTTAAACAATTCGTGTTCCAAACATACTTGCCAAATTAGATGAATCTAATTTGAACACATCTTGTCAAAAATATGCTATTAATTAGTATGATTTTCTGCACCTACACTTTGACCTAGACACATTCTTCTCCTTATTTTTGTACCTTTTATTTATTTATTTATTTTTTGTGTGAATTACAAAATTTAATTGATCATTATAAATCAATTACAGGGAGAAAGGTCGATACCGCTATGCTGGTCAGTGGAAGCACGGGAGAATGCATGGATGTGGTCTATATGAAATCAATGAGCGCCCCATATATGTAGGTCCTGAATATAACCATAATAATTTAATCAACTTCGATTTCCAAGTTTTATATGCTTGGGGGTGCTGTCTTTAAATTGATTGGAGATGCAAAACATTTTTATAGATGTTATACAATTACTAAAGCCCAAATTTTTAAATAG
Organism: Zanthoxylum bungeanum; assembly: GCA_019454045.1. Lineage (NCBI taxonomy): Eukaryota > Viridiplantae > Streptophyta > Magnoliopsida > Sapindales > Rutaceae > Zanthoxylum > Zanthoxylum bungeanum. The sequence goes on from SKCR01032168.1 coordinate 3,095, forward strand.
ACCATCTGATACATTACAATATGTGATTAAAGAAAAGAAAACTGCATAGATATGTTACTGCTAGAAAATTTCCATATAATTTGATGCTAAAATTCTGATCTCTAGGTGCCTTTAATTGCTATTCATTCTTTCAAAGGTTAATATACCTAAACTGTTACATGTTAAGTGGCCTTAACAACTAAATGTCATGTTCTCTTTTGAATGCAGGGAAGATTCTATTTTGGAGAGCTATTGGAGGATTCTGAGGGCTGTGATGAAGAAACTTCAGCGGTATATGAAAGTTGTTTACTCTTTAGTGAATTGTGTAAAGGTGGAAAGAGAAAAAAAGAAATAAAGATACTAGGAATTTGTGTTCAACTGGAATAAACATATTTTACTGATTTTATGGGTCTTTCAGCTGCATGCAGGTCTTGCAGAAGTAGCTGCAGCTAAAGCTCGGATGTTTGTCAACAAACCAGATGGAAGTATGTATTCATCTATTATCAATTGTATTTGTCATGGATAGCTATATTTAAGTCCAAGTTTTCTATCGCTTAGAGTCAACTTGTGCGAATGAGGACAATATTAACCTGGGATTATTATCTACCTATTTGATTGGTATATCACCATAATCATTGATTTGGATGAATACATGTTATGTGGCAAGATAGATGTTGAATTTCCTGGAAGCTGTTGTCTCATCTGTTGAGTGGTTACTGGAAGCCCTTCATTATTCTCATGTCAGGGGCACCAAGAAAAATGTCACTAAATCATTGTGTTAAGTCCCTCTGCTTGGGACCGGGCATATCTCCTGTTTCTGAAACTTGACTCACTGTTACTGATGGAGACTGAGATAATGATCGAAACTTATGTATGCACATAATTTTGTGTATATAGATAATACTTCATGCGTCTTTTTACTTTATAAATTTTTATTACTAATAATGTCAAATTTTGACCTATTATTTGGTAATTGTTCCTGTCAGTGGTAAGAGAAGAGAGGGGTCCATATGGTGATCCTCAACACCCTTATTTCTATGAGGAAGAAGATGTTTGGATGGCACCAGGCTTCATTAACCAGTTTTATGAGGTGAGTTGAATTCCTAGCATAGTGGTATCATTTTAGTTCATGCAAGGAAATGAGAAATGAATATGTTCATTATGCAGGTCCCTGATTATTGGAAAACATATGTGCATGAGATTGATCAGGAAAGAGAAATATGGTTAAACTCCTTTTATAAATCGCCATTAAGGATACCCATGCCTGCTGAGCTTGAATACTGGTGGGAGAAAGGTATATCTCTCGATGTCTACATAGGATTTTACTTGACATTCTGATTTTAAGGCTTGTGTGGAGGGCCGTATACGATATGCAAGCCATTCAGGCCTTTGCTTTTTTCTTGTATCAAGACTTTTAGCATTTCTTTTTCCGTTTCCTTCATTATTTCTTTTTTCTTTTTGCTTCTCTCTTTTTTTCTCTTCCTTTTCAAGGACCAAGTATCTTTGTTTTCTGGGTGGAGTAAGATCCAGAAAATTAAGTGAAACTTCTTAAATTCAGAGGCAAAATATTTCATGTGTATTGCTACTAGATCATTTATTTTCTTGTAAGAGACATGTATCATCAATTCCGCTTGTCAAAAGAATTTCTTCCTCCTTAGAATTGTTAGTAATTTTCTTCTGTTAGTTTTTTTATTATTAATCAGCATGTTTATCATCAATATAACACAACTTTCTTGGTTTTTAAGAAAGGTAACAAATGGTGATAAAATACGATGGAAAAATGATTTTCTTTTTGCACTTGACTAAGAAATTTAAAGGATTTGACAGTTAAAATATGGTTAAAGAATGAAGAACACTAATAATTTGGCATTTCAATTGGGTAAATAATGGTATGGTTTGATGTTTATTATGCTCATCATTCAAGCTTTAATGTTAATATTCATATTTTTGCCTCTCCTCTGATGCTTTAGCTGCTTGTTTATTAAGTCGTTCAGCAATTGACTTACTCGTGCTGTGCTTGATGTCTTTTATGTTTTCTTCATCAGATGAGCCTCCAGAATTTGTTATCGTAAACAAGGAACCAGAGCCTGATCCTGAAGATCCGTCAAAGCTTGTATATACTGAAGATCCTCTTATCCTACACACACCAACTGGGCGGTTAATCAATTATATTGAAGATGAGGAACATGGAGTTAGATTATTTTGGCAGCCTCCTCTGAAAGAAGGAGAACAGCCAGACCCAGAGAAGATTGAGTTTCTGCCCCTTGGTTTTGATGAGTTTTATGGACGCATATCTGAAGAAAAGGAAACCACTTGGCAGCGCATTGTAAAAGGAGTTGAAAATAAAATAAAGCCAGTGCTGGACAAACTAGAGAAATGGAGTGAAGAGAAGAAGAAAGAGAGTGAGATGAAGCAGCAGCTTTATGAAAAAGAACTCGATCTGATAGAGGCTGAATTGTGCCTGGAAGAGGCCATTGAGGAGATGGACGAGGAATTGAAGAAGAGAGAGAAAGAGGAAGAGAAGAAAGCAGAGTTGGGTTTGGAGGAGGAAGAAGATGCTTCAGCTTTGTCCAGCCAACCTAAGAAAGCTATAGGTGAAGTGGGGGGAGTTAAAGATGAAGCGGAAGCGGAAGCAGAAGAGGAAGAGGAAGAGGAAGACGAGGATAGTACACCATCTAGTTTTGGTTCTGTTTCTGCGGATGAAAACCGAAGAAAGAGTGATCAGAAAGGAAATAAGCCTGGGGATTCTCCATTTTCTTCTTTATCATTGTCATTTGCTTCCTGTAGACTTGTTTCATCGGTAAGTCCTGACTGCCATCATATAGTGTGTGAATTCAAATGATTCTAGCTTGAACATTTGATATGATTATTTTTTCTTCATTTGAGTTAGATCAACTCTTCAAGATGTTATACTATTTTTTGTGTGTGTTTTTCAAATGATGATTCAATTTCTGATTTTATGTTTGAAATTAGTCATTTTTGTTTCCTTCCTTGATCTTATGGAAATTGACCTTGGATTAAGATTATGTTCTTTCTCTTGCAGGTTCCATCTAGGCTGCAACAGTCATTTTTGTCTTTGAAGCAAGGCAGATTGTCACTGAAGCCAACTACTCCATGTGTCGGAGTCCCAAAGGACGACTTGGTAGCAGTTAATTCAGTCAGTTTCCCTCTAGTAGTCAGCCAAAAGAGGAGCTTGAGGGCAAAAATGCAAACACATCACAACTTTCAAACAAGAAACCACTCAAATTGGAGGACATCGCAGTTACATTCCTTATCTCGAATTCTAACACGCACTTCAGCTTCTGTCAGTCCCAAACGAGTCCTCAAAGCAGCGAGAACACATAGCGAAAATCATCTGCTCGGGAAACCAGATTGTGAGTTTGATAACATATTATCGTTGCACACTCCAACGAGTTATTTGGAATCATCTACAGATACTATCGGCGTTAAGCCGCATTGCACTTCTCTCTAATCTTATGTAGTCTGATCAATTGATCCCCATGAAGAAGAAGGTGGTTAATTTTGTTGTAGCTTCATCTCATTGTATTGTCCAATTTTTTTTTGTAGTCTACTTGCAACTTTGCCCGTTTTAAAATGGGCAATGGAAATAAAATATTTTTTGAAATACTTTCAGAGTGGTGTTATGGCTTATGGGCAAAAGATACGTTGGTGGATCTTCGCATCCCTGGTGGCTGGGGCATAGTAAATCTTCAATGAGAAATAATAAGAAATAAAGACTCCCTAGTCCCTAGATGACTTGCACCTACCTTCCTCCACTAGTAGATGACATACAAATGTGTGTTATCTAAATTAACTTGCGTATCGCACGAATTCACGATTTACTATACATACAATAATTAGCAGGGACGATCTTGAGACGAATTTATAAATTATGTGGTCATTCATCGATAAAAGTGATTTTTTTTTTTTTTGGATTTTCTTGTACAATGAACATTAATTTTCTTAAATTTGGAGTTCCTAATTTTAATCTAAATTTGAGAACTCCAACTGACTGTTTGTGCAGGCTGTCTTTAGGGCCATCCGTGATGATTAGGAATACATAATTTATATTTCATGACCTATGACGTGTTATCATTTAAAAAGTGGTTAGTATTATTGATTAAATATGGAAAAGAAAGTCTAAAATAAGTTGAGCAATAATTTATGAAGAATCACTTAAAATACAAATAACGTATCCCTTTCCAGGATAATTAAATTTATCCAAATCATCTTACAAAAAGTCTACTTAGAAGAGCACACGTGTCTCTCAAAATAAAAGAGCACACAGTGCCTTCATAAAATTAGCTCAACCCAGGCCCAAATCCAAGTTCAAGATCAGGCCCAAGCCCACACGAAGAAAATCCGTAGAATTATGAAAAGGAAAAGGAAAAGGAAAAAGAAAAAAACCAAAACCATTAACATCGCTAGAATCGGCGGCAAGTTCCTTATAAATTCTCTCCAAAGCCCCGCTATTTTACGCATCTGTCGGTATCTCTCTCTCTAAAACCCTAACTTTCTCTCTCTAACACATATTCACTATTCAATGGAATTTTGGGGTAAGCCTCTCACTCACTCACTCACTCTGAGTTTTACTTTTGTTTTCGATTTTATAACTTTGTTTCGTCTCTGTTTATATTCGCCATTAATAAGTTTGTGTCTATGTGTTGTTTGGTTCTGATTAGCTTCGAATTATATTTTGAAAAGAAGTTTATTTAGTTGATAGCAACAGTTAAGAACCAATTTGAAGTTTAATTTATATATTTTTCATGGTCACTGTGGAAGTTTAAATTTTTTACTTTTACTTTTGCTTTGAACTTTTCTCTTTAGTGTTTTGACATTGATATATACTATGATCACACCCATTTGCATTTAAGAGAAATAAACAGAGTGGGTTGAATTGTTGAATTTCCTTTGGTTTTCTGCAAGAATTATTGAATTTCTAACAGATTGAAGTATTATCCTTTGGTCTTTTTATGTTGAAGTATAAACTATGGTAGCTTATGGTTCTCTACATTAATGCTTTAAACATCATCTTGCTATTTATGCAAGCTTGCCAATCCACTTGGCAATGTCATTTTTTAGCCTTCAGCAGATACTTCTGTGATATTAATGTGTATACTGACAATGGGTTGCCTTTTTGTGTTGTTTAGGTGTTGAAGTTAAGGCCGGACAGCCTCTGAAAGTGAAACCTACCTTTGACAGTATCATCCATCTTTCACAGGTCATACAACTTTTTATAATTTTAATTGTTGAGTAATAATGCGACTGAGAGTAGTTTGTTTATATTGTAAAATATATTGAATACTGCCTTTTTTATAGGCATCACTTGGTGAGTCGAAGAAACAGAAAGGACACGAGTCTGTGCCCCTCTATGTGAAGTTTGGTGACAAGAATCTAGTCCTTGGAACCCTTGTCCCTGAAAATATCCCTCAACTATCTTTTGATCTAGTTTTCGAGAAAGAGTTTGAGCTTTCTCACAACTGGAAGAATGGGAGCGTCTACTTTATTGGTTACCAGACCTCCTTGCTTCAAGATAGTTCAGGCAAGTCTTGTAACAACTAGAATAGTTGGTAGTTTTTTTCATGACAGCTCAAGTTTTGCTTAAACCTTTTTATATTCACAGATGAGTTTGACATGGAGGACTCTGATGAAGAAGAGGGAGAGGAGCTTCCTGCCATTCCTGCAGCAGAGAATGGTAGATATTATTATGCTCTCTTGCACAGGATGATATACATACATGTCTTTGATATTCTTGCCAACTGTTTTCAGGAAAAGCTGGGCAAAAGGCTGAGAAAGCAAAGGCTGCTACTCCCAAGGCCGACAGTGCAAAGCCTGCTACTTCCAAGGCTGACACGGCAAAACCTGCAAAACCAATCAAGGATGTGAAACCAGAGGAAGACGATGATGACGAATCAGATGACGAAGATGACTCTGATAATGAGATGATTGATGGAGATGTTTCTAATGAGGTAATTCTGTCATAATTAGCCAAGTGTTATCATGTCTTTTGAGTGCCACTCCCTTCTGTATTATTCTTAGTGTGGTATTGTTAAACTAAGAATTTGTGATTTTTTTTTTTTTTGGTTGAGTAGATTTCTGGTGAGGATGATAGTTCAGATGAGGACGATGTAGATGATTCAGAAGATGAAGACTCTGATGACGAAGAAGAGACACCTAAGAAGGTAGACACATACACTATACTTAATTCCATTTTGTATTGATATGGGTATGGGAATGGCCCACTATTTGGCCTGCTTTTACCCTGATAAAGTTATTTTTCGGTGCTATGTTGAAGGCTGAAGTTGGAAAGAAGAGAGCCCCTGTATCTGCACCAAAAACTCCAGTTCCTGCAAAGAAATCAAAAACTCCTATGACTGGTAATTTTCTAGATACATGATTACTGATGGGTTATGTTGGGTTTTTTTTTTGGTGAATAGTTATTAGTTTAAATCCTTTATTGCGTAATTTAGATGTCGAATGTTTCATGCTGTAAAATTAATTAGAGGTTGGAAGGTTACTATAATTGTCTTGCTTTTCTGAAGCATTCACGGAAGTATCTTATTAGTGTTGACAATCTTAACTGATTTTGTGCAGATGGTAAGAAGGGAGGTCATGTTCATGTTGCGACTCCTCATCCGTCAAAGGGTGTGAAAACACCTAATGCAAAGACACAGACCCCCAAATCTGGGGGACATCACACTTGTTCATCCTGCAGCAAGTATGTTCCTTAAGAGCACTTGAAGCTTTGAACTTTTAGACTGTGATATCCACTCGACTGACTTGCCATGTTTATATATAAACAGGACATTTAACAGTGACAATGCTCTACAGTCTCATACAAAGGCTAAGCACTCCGCGAAATAGAGGGATCGGCGTTATAACATGAGCTGCTGCTGCCAGTTGCTGTGGCAGGTTAATTTTTGCGATCAAATAGTAAGGGATTCGTGCTTTGATGGTTATGGTAGGATTTTGGCGAAAAGTGAACGAGGGGGGATTTATTATAGACTAGTAGGACGGTACTTCTATGATTGCTGCTATTCATGTCTTTGTTCCAGGGAATTTATACATGATTTCTAATGTTAAATGTGTGATGCTGTCCTTAATGCTTTACTACTTTGATTCTCTCTCTTGTGCATTTTTTTTTGGTCTCACATTTTCATTTAAAGGACGTGTGGTAGTAATAAACATAAGCATATGGGATTTATTAGGGTGATGGATTGTCAAATAAATAAATATTAAAATGCCAAAGCATCAATGGTAACCCAGTTCTTAAGACAAGTCCTTTAAATTTAATCTCCATAACCATTTTTTTTTTACCCAAGGTTAAAACTGTCAGAATCTTAAATTACAAGAACATGATTCTTTCCCTTTACTCAGTCCATTAATGGCTCTTAAACTTGTGAATGTAACAAATATAAACTTGTTATACAGCTTGTATTAGTATGAAATTCCACTTTGGGTTATAAGCAATATAATTTTTTTCTTTGAGAAGAATAAGAGGTTGATAAATTTAAATATATTTTTAACTTATTATCTCTTTCAGAACTTATTTTATTAAGATATTTGAAAAATAATTCGACGACCCTATTTAGAGAGAAAATAAGTGGAAAAAAAACCAACAAAATCAAAATTAGACTTGTCTGCACATTCAGGCCCAAATATACTCGAAAAATTTCTAAATGGTGTGGTTTGGTAGTGTAAGGTTTATGATCTGATCTTGAGTTCAGATTTAGGGAGTGTGTTTCTTGTAAGAGTATGGGACAACCGAGAGTTTTAACTGTTCTGATTAAGCCCATAAAAGATAATTTAACGGCGAGATTTTCAATAATTCCAAAAAATAAAATAAAATACACACAAAAAATTGTGATGGGTCCCTTGTGAATCCGACAGAAATCTTTAAAATTTGAACAATAGGATCCACCTGGTCTCACAATTGGCCCGGTGTGTGAAAGTGAAGCACATTTTAAATTACATTATTAAAGTCTATAACTATGTTCCAGCTGTATTCAAAAGGATCCTCCAACAGGTGAAAAGCAACTATCAATCACATTACTAGAGCTATTTATGATATAATAATTACTTTAATAGATTTTGCAAATATTGCTATCCACGAACGTGCTGCTGCTGCTGCTGCTTGCTGTCCTGCAGATTTTGGATGTAATGGCTTTGATTTGTGATATTGTTGATTTAATTTAGTGGCAAAACTATTGGATGTAAGTAAATCTGTTCGTTTGACCCGATCCGACCCAACCCAAGAAGCATCATCGAGTTGGATTGGGTAGAATGGAATTAAAAAATTTACGATTCACCTTTGAACGAGTTCAATTGAGTTAGGCTCTAATCTGCCCAACTGAACCTCGTGCCACCCTTAATTCGGGTTGACTTAAATTGACATAATTATTAAAATAGGTCAGGTTTAAATCACATAGTTAATAATCATGTCGGATTCAAGTTAAAAGTTTCTAACACAATAACCAATTAAAACACACAATTAACAATTTGATTAATCGCATTATACCCAAGAGGGGTGAATTGGGTGATATCGCTATAATGCGAAATTAATAAATCTTTACCGATTTTTAGCTCTTATTACAAATGGGGGACTTAAGGTAATTTTCTCTATTCCAATTAATAGCCTATATGCAAGTTTTCTATTCAATATATATAAGCATAAATAAACTTGCTATAAATAAAAGTATAGGGAAAGAGAAATACGACACCGAGATTTATAGTGGTTCGGCCAAACGTGCATACGTCCACTCCCCCAAGCCTCGCTTGAAGATTTCCACTAAAATCTGAGTTTGCCATGGCTCACTCGTAACCAAGAGTTTTTTCCGCAAATGTGCACTCCAAATCTTTTACAACTATGAGTTTTGTTCGTAGGTGTACTCACAACATTTACAACTTTGAGTTTTGTTCGTAGGCTTACTCACAAACCTTTACAACTTACCCAACCAAATGAGATTTCACAAATCGCAAGTGTTTTGATAAAGAAGAATTAAAACACACTTGGGCACTCACAAATAATAAGAAGATTGTGTGAGTTGCAAACTCAAGTGTTTCTAAGCTCACTAAATGTAATGAAGATGTGTGTGAGCTTGTATGAGTTTTTAAGTGTATTAAGGTTTTAAAACACTCTTGTATTTGCCTGTAGGGAATGTATGAAGGTTGTGTATTAAGTCTATTAACCAAGGCAAATGAGTTGAGGTTCTATTTATAATAAAATGGCAAAGCATTCCCCAACTTACAGCGAGCCGGTTGGAGACCGGCATGCCGGTCTAGGGCTCCAACGATACTAACGGCTATATTACCGTTGGCAAGTGTCCGTTAGACCGGTATGGAAACCGGTATGGAGACCGGTATGAGTCTCCCTGGTTCCAGTAAGTGTTCAATATGAAGAGCTTGACCGGTATGGAAACCGGTATGGAGACCGGTTTGGATCTCCCTGGTTTCAGTAACTGCACCATAAAGGCTAGACCGGTATGGAAACCGGTATGAGGACCGGTTTGGAGCTCCCTGGTTTCAGTAGCAATGCATGTTCTGATGACCAGTCAAGACTGACGACACTTGGTATTTTGGCCATAACTTTCTTTAGAAAATTCCAAATCATGATCCGTAACTTTCTACATAAACTAGACACATAGATCTAGCTTCTGTAAAATATTCAGCTCCAAAAATATTAAGATGAATTTTATGGAATTTTTCTAATGTGACATGTATGCAGAAATCGCACATCTGAACATGTTGTAGTAAAATGGCTCTAGCAAAAGTTTTAGGCATCGGAATTGTGTTAAATTTGAACCGTAGCAAACTATAGACACATATCTATCTAAAGGTATATCATTGAAGTTTAATTCAACCGTTTTCTAGTTTTTAGAAGATCATTTACTGATGTACTTGTGTATTAAGTTCATTTTGGTGCAAATAAAATGCAAATGATTCTTTTAGCATCCTAAGCCATTTTAAATGCAAGTGATGAAAATTGTATGATTCCTAAGAGCTTTAGATCACTTGAGTAAACTCACTTACAATTAGAGCACTAAGCTAAAACTTCACATGATTTCTTCAATTAAGCGCTAGTCTTCACATCTCGCTCTTCACCACATATGCTTCCACACTTTTTGTATTGGTGCTTCGTGTTTGCACGTCGAAGTCTTCTTTCTCTCTCGCGTTGCATCATCAAAACCAATTACAATCGATTATCGACCAAGTCACCAACAATCTCCCCCTTTTTGATGATGGTAACTCCTTAAAACTTTTGCAACTTGTGAGCTTCTTGGAGTCCAAATTTGACAATTTTGCTCCCCCTCAACATAAGCTCCCCCTCAAGTGTGATTGTCTTCAAAACAGCTCTATAAGACTTAGACAAACACATTAGTACATTTACTCCCCCTTAATCCAAGGTGAGGGTAAAACAAGTTTTAATCTCATTTCTAATGATTTCTCCCCCTTTGACATTATCAAAAAGTAGAGAAGCAAAATTAAGTTCTAAAATGAGATACCAATAGATTGTGCAAAAATGATAACAAATTTAAAAAATATACACATTTGGCATTTCCCCCATTTTTGCCATAAAAAAATCAAAATTCATGCATAAATAAGCATTTTTCAAAAGATAAATACTCATGAATACCATTTAAAATCTAAGATCATCTTAAGCATGATTTCTCCCCAAATTTGATACCAATTAAAAATATATCAATACATTCCATGATACCAATTAAATAATTATCAAAGTCCATGCATTTCATTATGCCAATTATATTCTAATACATACATTTATGATATTCATCTAAGATTATGCCAATTTACATGCATTTCATTTTCAACCAATTAGTTCATATGGCAAGGCATATTCAATCAAGTGATCACATATATTGCATTTAACTCAATAAATTTCATGTGATACTAATTGATATAAAATAGGTTTAAATGTATGATTTAAGCATTTAATGATATCAAATGAACAATTGATACCAATAGAAGGTTCAATAAATTTCCTTATCACTTTGTATGCTTCAAAAAATATTTTTACCAATATGAAATATGCATACATAAACAAAGAGGAAACGGTACCAATGTTTCTGTAAATACTGTTTTTACCTTTACCGTTGCGATTCCTCATCTTTTTGAGCATTTGGGATCAATTTTGCAATTCTCTTTAAAGATCCATTCTCAAAGCTCCCCCTACCAATTTATCAATTGCACTTTGGTACCCAAACTTTCTTGGGTCCATTGGGGTTAATTTTGATTCCTTGAGGAATCCATGCATTCTTAATCACATTTTTGTACATGCATTCAAAAATTTTATGTCCCTTTTTATTACATGCATGACATGTGATATTTTCATCTTTAACATTCTTAGCATGAGAATCAGATGCCTTAACAAAATAATTCTTCAAAAATTTCCGTTTAATGTAAGGCCTATATCATAATCCTTCTCTTTTAAATGCACATTTTTGGGATCCAATAAGCATATTAAAATTTTTATGTCCCAATGTGAATTTGCTAAATATGTTTTGAAAATCTACAATCTTAGTGTTTAATAAGACATTTTCATTCAAAATAGATTCGCAATCGCATGTCTTAGAGCTAGACGGCATATTTGATATGACATTTTCAAGTTCTAACTTTTTCAATTTTAAACATGCATTTTCATCATTTAAGCATGCAATTTCTTTTTCATGTTTAGCCTTTAAGCATATAATCTCATTCTCTACAACATGAATTTTATCCATACAACATGCATGATTATTTTTAAGTGTAGCATGCTCATTTTTAACTAATTTCAATTTCTTTTTAAGCACATCACACAATCTTTTAATCCATTAAAGACATTAAGTAAATCATCATAGTCTTGAGAATTGTGTACCTCTTCTTCTTCGATTTCAAATGGATGTCCTCATCCGTGATAACCATGAATGCTACTGATTTGTCTTTGACTTCGACCTCTTCCTCCTCGGATGAGCTTGAATCGCTATCGCGCTCCAAGTTGAAGTAGCTTTCATTGCCTTTTTCTTTGATTTTCCTTTCATTTTCCTCAATGGGCAATAGGTGGCTATGTGACCCGGTTTGTTGCATTCATAACAACATGATTTTCTTGTTCTTATGCGGTCCTTTTTCTTCTTTCTTATCATCCGATTGTGATTTTCCCTTTTGCTTTATGGATTTGAGAAGCTTCTTGAAGATCTTATTTATTTAAGCCAACTCATCATCACTGTCACTATCACTTGAGCTCGAGTCATCTCTTTTTCTTCTTGCTTTTAAGGCCAAGGACTTTCTTGTCCTTTTCTCATCTTCCTCCTTTTTATCCATCTTGATTTTCATTTCATACTCAAGTAATTTGCCGACTAAATCATCCATCTTCAATGTGTTTACGTCGTTTTCTTCTCTAATAGAGGAGGTGTAGCTTCTATATTCCTTTGGGAGTGATCTCAAAATTTTATTCACTTGATCGGATGTCCCGATGGCTTTTCCCAAAGCGCCCAAATGATTGATGATGATCGTAAATCTCGAAATCATGTGATCAATTTCTTCCCCCCGGATTCCATCTTGAAATTATCCAATTCGCACATGAACCGGTTGATCTTTGATTCCTTTACTTGGCTTGTGCCCTCATTGACCATTTCCAAAGACTTCCATAAATCATAAGCATTTCCACACTCCGGAAGTTGTTTATTTGTTCCCGATCAATGGCACATATAAGTTGGTTGAGTGCTTTAGCATTTTGTGAGGCAATTTTTACATCCTCACTATCTCATTCCAAACTCGGCTTCGGAATCCCCCCATTACTATCCCTTTTTGTTGGTCCTTTTGCACCTCGTGTGATAACCAAATAAGATTGCGGATCTACGGCAAGGAGATAATTTAGCATTCTCATCTTCCAATAATTGTAGTCCGTTCCGGTGTAAAACGGAGGTTTATTCGTTGAAAATCCCTCGGCAAGATTTGACGAGTTGCTTGTAGAAGCCATGATCTATTCTCGGACGGTTAAGTCTTTATTGAGAATACCTCGCTCTGATACCAACTGAAATTACCTACAAGTAATAGCGAAAATAAATCTCTATACCCAATAGGGGTGAATTGGGTTATCGCTATAAATGCAGAATTAATAAATCTTAATCACCGATTTTTAGCTCTTATTACCAAATGGGGACTTAAGACAATTTTCTATATTCCATTAATAGCCTATATGCAAGTTTTCTATTCAATATATATATATGCATAAATAAACTTGCTATAAACAAAAGTATAGGGAAAGAGAAATACGACACCGAGATTTATAGTAGTTTGGCCAAACGTGCCTACGTCCACTCCCTCAAGCCTCGGTTGAAGATTTCCACTAAAATCCGAGTTTTGCCGTGGCTCACTCGTAACCAAGAGTTTTCCTCAAATGTGCACTCCAAGTCTTTTACAACTATGAGTTTTGTTCGTAGGTGTACTCACAACCTTTACAACTTTGAGTTTTGTTCGTATGCTTACTCACAAACCTTTACAACTTACCCAACCAAATGAGATTTCACAAATCGCAAGTGTTTTGATAAAGAAGAATTAAAACACACTTGGGCACTCACAAATAATAAGAAGATTGTGTGAGTTGCAAACCCAAGTGTTATAAGCTCACTAAATGTAATGAAGATGTGTGTGAGCTTGTATGAGTGTTTAAGTGTATGAAGGTTTAAAACACTCTTGTATTTTCCTTAGAGAATGTATGAAGGTTGTGTATTAAGTCTCTTAATCAAGGCAAATGAGTTGGGGTTCTATTTATAACAAAATGCAAAGCATTCCCCAACTTACAGTGAGACCGGTATGGAGACCGGCATGCCGGTCTAAGGCTCCAACGGATACTAACGGCTATATTACCGTTGGGCAAGTGTACGTTAGACCGGTATGGAAACCGGTATGGAGACCGGTATGAGTCTCCCTGGTTCCAGTAAGTGTTCAATATGAAGAGCTTGACCGGTATGGAAACCGGTATGGAGACCGGTTTGGATCTCCCTGGTTTCAGTAACTGCACCATAAAGGCTAGACCGGTATGAGGACCGGTTTGGAGCTCCCTGGTTTCAGTAGCAATGCATGTTCTGATGACCAGTCAAGACTGACGACACTTGGTATTTTGGCCATAACTTTCTCTAGAAAATTCCAAATCATGATCCGTAACTTTCTACATAAACTAGACACATAGATATAGCTTCTGTAAAAAATTCAGCTCCAGAAACATTAAGATGAATTTTATGGAATTTTTCTAATGTGACATGTATGCAGAAATCGCACATCTGAACATGTTGTAGTAAAATGGCTCTAGCAAAAGTTATATGCATCGGAATTGGTGTCCATTTGAACCGTAGCAAACTAGAGACACATATCTATCTAATGGTATATCATTTGAAGTTTATTCAACCGTTTGCTAGTTTTTAAGAAGATCATTTACCGATGTACTTGTGCATGAAGTTCATTTTGGTGCAAATAAAATGCAATGATTCTTTTAGAAGCCATTTTAAATGCAAGTGATGCAAAATGTATGATTCCTAAGAGCTTTAGATCACTTGAGTAAACTCACTTACAATTAGAGCACTAAGTTAAGACTTCACATGATTTCTTCAATTAAGCGATAGTCTTCACATTCTCGCTCTTCACACATATGCTTCGACACTTTTTGTATTACTTCGTGTTTGCACGTCAAAGTTTTCTTTCTCGCGTTGCATCATCAAAACCAATTACAATCGATTATGCGACCAAGTCGCCAACAATATTCACTTCAAATAAAATTGAATCGAGTTTAAGTAGACGGTACTATAAATATTTTAAAATCAAATTAAAAACACAGCAAACGTGTTCATTGCTTTAAAAACATTAAAAATTATGTCAAACGGGTGACACAATAATAAATGAATTGAGTTAAAATTTGAGATTTTTAACACATTAATAATAATATATTATATTCGAATCGGAGTTTAAATTTAACAAGACATGAATATGACACGCTAATCCAAATTACTACAGTTTAATTCTAATCTTTTTTTTTTTTTTTTGGATAACACAGTTTAATTCTAATCTTGAAAGGGAGATTGAATTCCATATTTATTTTATGTTATATTAGTTAGAACATATTGTATTATTCAATGAACAAGAGGTGGTTTGCCCGAGTGGTTAAGGGGGAAGACTTAAGATCTTCTGCACATAAGTGCGCGTGGGTTCGAACCCCACAGCCACCAAATTTATTTATTTATTTATTTTAGTAATTTATTAATACTAATTTCATTTTATCACTTTCAGAGAAAAATAAATAAAATATAATAAAAAAACTTTATCCCACTTGTAGGTGGGGGTGTCCATTGTCATTTGTGATTATAAAAATGGTCATGTTAACAGAATTTAGGTAAATTGTTGCCTCAACATACATCCTGCCTCCATATATACACATTACTATTGAAGATAATAAGAATTAGACTTTTAGGGCAAAATCAATAATCTCCGAGGGAAAAATAAAACAATCATAGCAATCTATCCGGATATCATTTTGTGAATTGGAATGAAAATTTATCATGAACGTCGGACCGGACGATTTTAATATCTCAAATCTTGATCGAGATTCATAATTTTTTAGGTAAAAAATCATGATTCGAAATTAAAAAAAAAAAAAAAAAAATTTCTTGAATCTCGTCTGAATTGTACAAAATCATGAATCCTGATCAATATTCGGGATTTTATGACATCTATAGTCACTTTTAACCTCCATATTCTATTACCAATTGCAGGTATTAGCCGACACCATTAAGCTCATTATCCTATATTTATAAAACTTAACCGTTTGTTTAATTATATCTATCTTTCAAATGTTTTGACTTTCATCAATCCATCCATAAATCTATTGATTGAGACATATTTGGTATTACGGTTTGATATGTGGTGAGATAATAAAATTATATTTTGATCAAAAAATAACTTTTAAATATTTAATTTAATGAAAAAAAACTACGATAATTTATCGTGATTTCTTTTATAAACTGAGTTTTTCACTATAAGAAAACGGTCTTTTAACGTCGCCAACTTTTGACGCTAAAATAGGTCAACGTCGAGGCTAAAAGATGTATACGTCGACGTTTAATGTTTTGGTGTCGAAATAAGGCAACATAGAAAGTGGATGTTAAAAGCTGGTCGAGGAAATGTTTTAACGTTGTTGTAACGTATGTGACGTTAAAATATTTTTGTGCGACCAATTTTCATCGTTGACTTGGGATAAATTTATAAAACCTAAATTTTTTGACTTTCACTACCATTAAAAAAAATGCATCACAAATATTTTTCAAACTTAGAATAAAATTACATGCATATATCACCGTTTACCAATTACATATTTTGTTTACCACATATATTGTATTGCAATACTAAATAGGGCCTGAGTAAAAAAAAAAAAAAAAAAAAAAAAAAAAAATAGGCATATGTTTAAATTAGCAACAACCCATTTAATTATATTTTTCTCTCAAATATTTTGACTATTTTCAATCCAGATTGATCGAGTAAAGACCTAGCGGTTGGTAGGAGATAGTAGAAAAGTTCGGTCCGAAGGTATTTGTAAGAAATAAATATATATTTTTTATTTTTCAAATGAAAAAACTTAAGAATATTAATATTTTGAGTTTTTTTTTTTTTAAAAAAAAAATCAGATTTTAAAATTTTAGTTATAAATGATGTATTTAAAATTTAAAATTAATTTTATAATTAATAAATATTTTTAATTAATAAACCAACTTAAATAAAGTTCGGATCTAACCCGACTCGTTAACCACTCCTAGCCATTTGAGTACTTTCAGGGGGAAAAAAGGTGTTTGCCTATAGTAAAAGAAAATAGGGGAGGGCCTTAACAAAAATTACAATAATATCACCCTCTCAAGGATTTTCCCAAGTTTTTTCCTTCGATTTCTTAATTATTTTTTTGTTATATTTATTTGTTTAAAGTAAATTTTGAAATCTATGACAAATAATTATATAAAATTTAACCTTAACTATTGGACAAATCCAACGGTTGAGATTTAAGGTCCTATTATGCGCCATGGATTTGGGTGTTTAGATTTCTATGGTTAGATTATTTCAACTTAAAATTTTCATACTTTTGAGTCTAAAAAAACTTATCAATAATTTATCACTTTTGAATTTAGATCTAATATTAAATTAAATCTTGTTAAACTTTTCACAATCTTATGCACGCGTGTTTTATTAATAATACTTCATTAATATTCAGTCACATTTAATTTATTTTATAATTACTAAAAATCCTAATTTAAAAAAAAATAATATAAAATTTAATTCATCACCGAATTTAATTCACAATATAGGGTTATAATAGAAGCATAGAATTTTACAAAGATGCAGTGGGATATTAGAAAACAAAGAGATGAGATGAACTCCAAGGGGTCAGTGGTAAAGACTTTGGGCTTGAGTGGTTTGCTCCCTCTCAAGTTCAAGGTTCGAATCACACTAGATGCATTTCATTGGGGTTATGCCTCCTGGTATGAAAAGCCAGCGACTTATCCTGATCTATGTTGGGAAACTTCTGAAGGCACGGGGCACAGGTCCCGGGAATTAGTCGATGTGTGCGTAAACTGGCCCGAACACCTAGATTGTCCAAAAAGAAAAAAAGAGATGAGATGAGACCCCATGTTTCATAAGCATGGGGCCATTGGGTTTCCAAGAAAATGGGCAGTGAGAGAGAAAGAGAAGCCCATGCATCAATGCTAGATTTGATAGGTCTTTGAGTAATAAATAACTAAAGCTAGAAAAATCATACAAGACAGAGAGATATATAATTCCAAAATTGATAAAATATGAGAAAGACCTCTCAACTAACCATTTATGATCTCTTGATTGATTCTTTTCTCTATGGGTGTGTTTTTTTTTTTGAAATAGTTGAAAATTTTACCGTCAAATCATCTCTTCTGTTCTTAAGCGTAGCATGTAAAATCTTTGATTGTCCTAGACTCTTATAAGAAACGAACTCATTGGATTCGAACTCAAGACTTTAAAATGAGATTATGAACCATACATTATCAAACCACGTCATTTGGAGAATTCTTCTGTCTGTTTGTACAATCATTTGATTGAGATATCATATCAAAGCTGTCTTTAATATGATACATTTCCATCGAATTCGTTAGTGAATTTTTGGTTGCTTGGATGAAGATAAAAAATATACCATATAATACAATATACGATAAAATTAATGTACTTAGCTCCACTTAAAATAGATAAAATTTAGTCACGGAATATAATTTGGATGTATAATTTTAAACGATTAGAGTCTATTATCATTTCAATGAAATATAATTATCAATATTACATCAAAGAAGACGTATAAAAATCGTATTCATTATATAGACTCATATTATTAAAACGATTTCAAGAAAATCATAATATACGCAATCTTATCTCAATTGTTTTACAAAAAAAAATGTTTTCATGATTTGAAATATGGATCAAGCATAAGGGCAAATGATTATTGTGTGAATAATTCTATGTGGTCCAATGAACCCCACAACACCATTGGCAATCATGTGGCTAAAGGCCACATTGCATGTGCCCTTTGGCATAAATTTCGTTTGTGTCAGCCTCTGCAGAAATGTGGACCAATCAGCAGAAGCAACGTATCACTTAGCCTGTAACATTCAAGAATCAAGCAACCTGGCAATAGCAAATCCTCTTTTATCTCTAAAATAAATACTATTTTTTTTTTAATATTTTTATATTGTTTTAAGTAACCCTCAAAGCTCAAACAAATCATGTTTAAAAAACTAAACCATTTTAGAGTCCTTAATGAAAATCATTATCACAGCATAAAAAATCCAATGCCAAATCTTTAGTAACATGATGGAATGGGAAGTCATATGGTACACACAATTCTAGGCTTTATTTTCATTGAAAATACACACTCATATATATATAAAAGTTTATAAATGTACAATCTGAAATCTATTGAGACCGTGAATAAAGATTATAGAGGCAAGATATTTACTTTCATTCAAATATTGGAAAAAAACTACTCCCAAATAGAGAGAATTGAGTCTTTGTATCTATAAAGACTCGAACTCATGCTCTCTCAAGTGTCCACCATTGGGCTAGCCCAGTGGCCACTATATATATATATAAAGAAATTATCATTTTTTTACTTGGTAAATAAGTGTAATTCTAATTATTACGAAAACTTTGAAAATATTATCTTTTTCATATGAAATTTCTAATGTATTCACTTTTCCATTTTTATGATGTCGAAAATAGATAATTTTCCCTAAATGAAATAACTAATTTATATAATTTTCCCACTTTATCATACGGAAAATTGAACAATTATCAAATCGTAAGTGGAAAAGAGAATGAATTCAAAGTTTTCATTATAAATAACATTTATGCTAATTAAAAGATGGAAAAATGACAACTTCCTTTAAAAATATCGAAACTTCTTTTCCCCAAGGGGCGTGACTTGGTAGTGTAGGACTCATGATCTCACTTTGAGGTTTAGGGTTTGAATCCATATTAGGATGAGCATCGGATTGGATCGGATCTGGCTCTCGAATCCGATCAAATCGTGTTTGGTTCATTTGTCGAATTTCGAATCAAATCGGATAAATTTGATAACTATCGGATCGAATCGAATTTTATCCGATTTGATAACAAATCTGAATCCGATAGAGAATCCGATTTGATAACGGATTCGAATCCGATTTGATAATAAATCTGATAGTAGATTCGATTTAATAACAAATTTGATTCGATAAGGGATCTGATATGAAAAATTGACTTGAAAATTTGTAAATTCATAACAATTTTATTGAATCGGATCGGATAACTTAAAATTCAAATCAATTTTATCAAATCGGATCCGTTATGAAAACGAATTCACTATTGGATTCATTATCAAATCGGATCGAATAAATCCGATTCGATTCGATAGTTATCGGATCAAATAACTTAAAATTCAAATCAATTTTATCAAATCGGATCCGTTATGAAATCGAATTCACTATTGGATTCATTATCAAATCGGATCGAATAAATCCAATTCGATTCGATAGTTATCGGATCAAATCCGATCCGATCCGATAAGGACTCAAAATCCGATCGAACCAAACAAATCAACTCTTATCGAATCGGATCGGATTCGGATTCGGTCTGATCCGATCCGAATTCGATAATGCCCACCCCTAAAGGGATGATTTGGTGACGAAGTTTACAAATATCATGTAACAGTCGGGGATTTTATCTGCTCCACTTAAACCAGAAAGGGATGATTTGGTGACGAAGTTTCCAAAGATTAAAAAAAAAAAAAATCGAAACTTCTTAGTTAGATTATGTAATGACGTAGTTTGAAAAATTAAATCAGAAAAGTGGATCTACTTCCAAAAACGTCGATGAAAATCGATTCTCAGGGAACTCAAACTCTTACCAGTAATGTGAGAAGGAAAATGATTTGACCAATCGAGCAAGGAGTAATTTTTAGAAATTTTACTTGTTGCATTATTTGAAGAGTGGCTGCAACATTAACATATTCAAGCATAGAGTTCTTTTATATAATTATTGCAACCTATTAAAGATTAATAAATGCCCACCTTGTGGGGTTTTTTATTTTTTTATTTTTTTATTTTTTTATTTTTTCTGTCTGCTGGTGCTGGTTGCAACAACTTGGGTTCATTGTTAATTGTTTTTAGTTTTCTGACAATATAAATGTGCATAAATGGGAAAGGGCCAGCACCAAGAGTTGGTGGTTTTCATAAACACTTATTCCGTGTTAAATTTTTTATAATTTTCCGTTATTTTTATATTGATAGCAATAAATGATTAATTATATATAATTTTTTATTAACTATCAATCATAATTTATAAAAAAAATTTAGTACGAAACTCAATTCAACATTAAATTCAAATCGGTATTAAGTAGGCCATCATTCTGTGGAGGAAACAATTTTTTTGTAAAAAATAAAGATAATATTGTAAGACTGGCATGTGGCTCACGTTTTATATTATCCGAAAGTTGACAAAATAGAGTTCACGTTAAAAACACTTGTCCGGTCTCTTCCCATACTAAGTGTGTATTATTCTATCAATTACATACATCAAGAAAATTAAGAGGGAAAGTTAGAGAAATCGGAGTTTATTCTTCTACCAAATCATCATGGCTCAAGGTATGTTTACTTTTTTTGTGATGAGCATGAAATTCATCGATCATGTGAATCTTTATGTTTAAATTCTTGTTATAAACTTACAAATATTACTAATATGGTAAATCTTTTCCATAATCTATAGTGTGAGAAGTTTCTTGCGATGTACCATTCATAATACTATGATTATGTGGTAAGAGTGGCAATGGGCTGGGCTCGGGAATAATTTTTTAAGCCCGGGCCAGCCCTGTCCGTCTCGGGATCGGGCTGAACTTGGCCTAGCCTGGTGTTTTTAAAATAAAAAAATTATATATATTTATATTTTATTATATAATTATAAAAATATATATAATTTATTATATAATATATTTTTAAGCCTGGGCAAGGCCGGCCCGTCCATTTCTGGGCCCGGACGGACCGGACCCGGTCCGGATTTTTTTGCCATCCCTATTCTGTGGGCAATAAATAACTTGTTTTTTTTTTTTAATTTTTTATTTGAATAGCATAAAAACAATTATTTTCAATAATGAGAGATGAGTTGGATTCTTAACTTAATCTACTGTATTTAATATTTGTTTCAGTTGGTGAAATTTTCAAAGCACCAGTAAGGAGAATATTCGATTTTTTTTTCCATAATAATTTTAAGAATGGATGCAAGTTATTAAGAATGGAATGCAATGAAATGTTGCCAATTGCACTGTAGGGAACTTTTTTTAAAAAGAAATTTAATTAAATATTAATAATCAGAAATCTATTATCTTAAAAATCATTTCGATTTTAGTATAATTTAGTTATCTGAAGTCTAGAATGAACTGAATCTACTTTTAAATACGAAGATATTTACGTGGGAGGTTTAAATTTTTACACGTGTCCACAAATAAAGCAAGACTGTCTCTAAGCCAAGAAAATTTATAATATAACGGAGGTACCACTTCATCCGTATAATAATCTAATAATTCATTGGCACGCGTGCTAAAATATTAAAAAAATAACTAAAAAAATGAATATTAAATCATATATATCATTTACTAATTTGCTGATGATACCATAAAGAATTTCTCCTCTAAGCCCTTTCAATTCAATCTCATTCAATTATATTCATGGACAAAAGAAGCATAAAAATTGGATAATTGATAAATTAAACTTGATTACAAGTTCACCATTTAAGTCCATAACTTATTGGCCTCAAAACTAAGGAAATTAAACAATGGTGAAAAGAGGAAAAAATGCCCAGAAAAAAAAAAAACAAAAGAAGAGAATAATAAACTCTCACAATTACAAGCAATCAATTCAAATAAAATAACACCACCATCTCTTCTTGTTGGCTTAACCATATGCTGTGCCTGTGTGTTTTCTTGGTTTCACTTGTGTTCTAAGCTTGTTGAATGACCTAATTTTGTTTGAACCAGCTGGAAATGTAAGAATTTCAGTCTAATATTTGCTCACAGAACCCAACTTATATGTATAATTAGACAATGGTGCCAATGTAGCCAAATCCTGCAATCAAGAAACTAATCGTTTGCAGGAAGAGGTATATGAAGTAATTGTTCTTCCCATGGACATAATCATAGCATCCGCAGAAGAAGAGGAACATTCCAAATCCAAGCTCCAAAGTATGCAGTCTGTTAATGAAAATGTATGTTCAATGATAGAGTTCGGACTAATCTAAATCATTTGTCTATATTGCTGATGTAAAAATGAAGTCTTACCTGTCTCCAAATTTGATTTTAGGTCTTTTGGGAGCTTTGGCATTTGTTTTGTTCTTTGCTTCAGCTGCCTTATTCTTGACAACATCTCCAAGTTTTTCGGTGACAACCCATTCGTTAGCCCTCCCAGCTTCAAGCAGACCGATAAACGCGGCCTTGGTTCGATGCAAAGACATCACATTCTCAAAAAGAATCCAGTAAAACAGTAGGTGAATAGACCTGCAAGTGTACGAAAAATGTAAAACTCTTCGTTAATACATAATCATCGTTTATTATGTAGAAGATAATAAATTGATTAGCGAAATAGACCTTGGAGTTCCAACTGAATTTAGGATGGTGATGATGGAAGGAATATAAACAGCTCCCCAAATTGGAACTTTAACTTCAGGAACCAAAATGGTTAGCGGAAGCACGACACAATAGAAGGAAAATGTGACCATATGGGCAATTATCTTCCTGACAAAGAAGAAACTGTAGATAACATACACTTTCTTCCAGAACTTAACCTTCTGCAGCAGCATATCGAAACAAAACATCATTAGAGAATTTGAAGTTTTGTTCGGAAAAATGACAAGTTCAGTGTCGAATGAACAAACCTTATTTCTAACAATCTCCATCACCATTTTCCTGAACAGATTAGCAGGACCACAGGACCATCGGTGCTGCTGGAATCGGAAAGCGTTGAAAGTACTAGGAAGTTCACTCTTCGCCTGTTAATTAATAAACATATTAATATGTCGTACTCATATACAAGTACTTGTACGTGTATGAAGATTTAAGCATTACCTGGAGATCACCGAGATACACAAATTTCCATCCCCTGAGACTAGCTCGTACAGCAAGGTCCATATCCTCAACTGTAGTTCGATCCTTCCAGCCGCCTGCCTCGTTAATAGCAGCAATTCTCCATACACCAGCAGTTCCTGCATTTACAATATAGCTTCATTACCATCTTCAAATAGTTTCATACCTTATAGGTTAAATGGAGATGGCTTACCATTGAAACCAAAGAAAGCATGAGTTGCTGATCCAACCTCTTGCTCCACTGTAAAATGGTAATCCAATGACATCTCTTGCATTCTTGTTAACAAGCATTCATCTGCATTTACTGCAAAAACCAACATCATCTTTTAATTAGCCATTAAATTTTACAATTATAAACATAAAATGTCAATTGAAATATTTCCTTCTTTGCTAAATGTATAATGTGACCAAAAATATAAAGAGAAAGTAAATAAATAGAACTTAAAATAAAGAGCCGTTGCCATTATATTTATTTGATATTTTTTTAATATCACCATTGCATTATATTAGCCAGGGGTTTCCTCTTATCCGGGTTAAATAAAATTTAAATGCTATTTTTTTATAATAATAATAATAAAAGATTTGATGAAGAGACTGATTATAAATATGATTTATATCTTTAGATAAAGAAAAATCATATGTGGCGTTTTAAAAAGAATTATTCATGTTTTAAAAAGAAAAAAACACACACACACACATATATACATATATATATATATATATATGGGTGAGAGAAAATGTAACGAATGATTATGATTAATAGAGAAAATATATCAAAAGACTTATGTTTATATGGCTTAATTGACGGTTCAGATTCTTTCATTTTAATCTAACAATTGATACAAAATCCTTTAATTATAAAATGTCCGTGAAAATGACAATTATAAGTTACCAAATAAATCAAAATATAAAATCCTAAAATCTCTCTGAAAATGATAATAATAGATCATGCGATAAATGTTGTAATATTGTGTCGTAGGCACGGGTAATTTCCGAGCTAACGGATTGGTCATTTCGACTAGTATATGGTGTTAGTGACCATAAAAATATAAAATGATTAAAAAAAAACAAATAAGAAGGGAAAATAGAAATTATAATTTTTTAAGACATTTATGTCGCCACCCCACCCATAATTGTGCAAAATAATTAGGATTTAGTCAGCAATTAAATATAAGATTTTGTCCAAAACTATATACGTAATTAGTTAATTAATAATTAATCACCAAATCACGTTTTGTTTGCTAGGATAAGTGCATGTGGGTTTGGATGAGCTGTTATGTACGGTCAAGATAACGGACAGGTGTCAAAATCAAGATGGCCCCGTGATTGGTGGATTTCCACTGGGACCCAGTTCTTTTGCCACTGAATCCACCGACGAAAACAGACAAAAAAAGGATTAAAAAAATGAAAATTATACAAAAATGAAGACGAAGCCAAAGACAAAGACAAAGACCACCGACACTTTCTTAAATTTTGAGGCCAACATAATGGGGCCATTTAATGTCCCTAATTAGGGGCTTGTTAATAATATTATGCAATTTCTCAACAAAAAAATAAATAAATAATGCAAAGTTTTAATCATATTTATTAAACTAATCTTTTAGTTAGTTAGTATTATGGTGTAATCAGAATCTAGAGACAATCTTGGCGGCCCCATTTTTTTTTGTTATAATGATATTGGACCCGGAAAATATTTTGATCGGCCCTATCAAGGTCTTTTATCTTTAATACGTGATTAATATTAAGACATTTAATTTAATTAAAATTAGATTACCGAATCTCCAGCGAGCTTGAACAAGAGCAATGTCGGGGTTGTGGGCTAGGAATGGAATGGCACGTCGGAGAAAATCCGGCTCCGGCCGGAAATCGGCGTCGAAAATTGCCACGTATTCACAATGTTTAACGTAGATTCTTTTGAGTCCTTCTTTGAGAGCACCGGCTTTGTAGCCGGTACGATTTTCTCTGATTTGGTACGTTATGTTTATGCCTTTGCTTGCCCATCTTTGGCATTCTTGTTCCACCAATTGCTGCGGGAAAAAAAAAGGACCAAAATGATTAAAAGTTGAAATTTTGTGGTGCTAAATGAAAATATTGACATTATTGTTGGGTTGGTGAGTAGTGGGTACTACCTTGATGGCAGTGTCAGTCGAATCGTCGAGGACTTGGATCACTAGACGATCCGACGGCCAAGAAAGTCCACAAGCTGCTCCGATGGAGATTTTGTAAACCTTTTAAACAAAGAAAATCATGAAAATTCAATTACACAACACCAATGATGCTGAAATGAAAGTGAATGAGATAGTGATCTCTTTAAACGAGTTTTAATTGTCCGCTTTGAATATTATCGTTTAAGTACCCTAATATTATCGAGGAAAATACTATCGAGTGTCTTAAAAACATTCATTAAGAAATTATTTTATAAAAAATTTTATGGGAAAAATAAAAAAATAATTAATATTTTGATAATTTTTTACATTTTTTATAAATTTGATGTCAAAATTTTCTTAAAATGGATTGATAAGTACATTTAAGACACTAAAATAACTTAATATTATCTATATCCGGACAATTGAGCCTATTAAATTAGTAAAAAAGAAAAAAAATGAGCAAAATAGAGTTAGGGTGAGAGAGAGACCTCTTTTTCATTGAACATAGGGATTTGAATAAGAACAACAGGGAAATTTGAGCTACCCAATTCAACATCTTCTTCAATGGCTTGCCAATTGTAACGCTTGTCAGGTTTTTTCCAAAACAGCTTAACAAGAATTATAACAATACCCATGTAAACTCTTTCCATGAAGAGCATCAGTGACATGGCCAAGCAAATGTAAACACCAAGTTGAAGCAATGGAACGATCAATGGTGCTTTCACTAGCTCCCAAATCAAACCAATTTGGCCTGCAATATCATCTCTTGAGGCTTGAAATGACTCTGGTATCAGAAATTTTGGTGAAATTTCAGCCATTTTTAGCAGAGCAAAACAGGGGATGTGATGAAGTTATAAAACAAGAAACAAAAATTAAGGAACTTTTTTCCACAATGTGCTTGAATTGGAATAAAATTTGGCTTTTACAAGGAAATTTAGACAAAATGGGTATAAAAATTAAAACACCAATTAAAAGATTTACTCTCTTTCCCTATGAAATCTGATCTTTTAGCCAAAACTTGCTCTGTTTTTTTTTTTTTTCCTACCAAAATGGAGCAGAGACAGAGCAGTATTGAGGCATAATGGAGAAAGAGAGAGAGAGAGAGAGAGAGAGTTTTGTTTTGATGAAGGAAAAGAAGAGTGTTTGAAGATACAATAGAGAGAGAAAGCAGAGGTCCATTTATAGTCAGTTTTGGTCTTTTTTCAGTAATAATTTCATTAATTTCATTTATTTATATAAAAATAAAAAATAAAAAATAAAAAATAAAAAATAAATAAATAAAGTTTGTAAACTGTTACTCCATGTTCAACTGCCCAGTTGATTGATGGCTGCTTTACAAGGAAGGAGCATAAGCCAGTGGGGTTACTGAAGTGACAAGTGATTCCATTTGATTGTTTTTTTCTTTAATTATCATTCAAGGTCAGGCCATTCAAAAATAATTTAAAGTCCAAAAAGATTTTCAGATTTTTAAAAATTATTATTTATCCATCTCTTTATATTTACAAATTAATAATCACAAACATTTTTTTACATCCAAAAAATAATATTTAAAAATGATATTTTACACCTAAAATAGTCATTTATAACTTGACATAGACAAATAATAACTTTTAAGAACCGATAATATTTTCGAATTTTAACTTAATTATAAATGAATGAATGATAATTTTTTTTTTTTGGTTTTAACTTGTGAAAAGTGATGAGGTGGCTAGTTGTGAAGTGTAAAAATTTGTGAAATTAATGGATTTGTTTGCAGTAAAAAAACAAATAAAAGTAAAAGATGCCAAAACATGACTTTGAGCCAGGGTTGTTTCCATTAGCTGCCTGCTATGTGTAAAAAAGCTAAAGATAAGTGCTGTCTTTGCAAGAATCATGTTATAAAATGCTGCCTCACGTGCCCTTCTAAGAAAGCAAAAGCTTCTTTGGATTCTTTTTATTTATTTGTTATTATCGGTTTAAAAACACAAGGTGCTCTTATTTTTTCAGAGTGAAAAAAAAAAAAAAAAGGTAAAGAAAATATCCCAAACCAATGTACATGTATCAGGTTAAGTAACTCACGCTATACTCATGGGAAAAGCTCGAACGACATTTGAAAAAAGAGTACATGTACTCGAAACCAATACCAATGATTATGGAGAGTATAATTAGGAACGCGAGATAACTTCTTCTTTTTTTTGAATCGTTGGAAATTTCGTCGTCTAATTATGTTTTTTGGGATGTGTTAGGTTTTGACAAGAAACATATTATTTGGATTCGAACTCAAGACATGAAATCAGACATGAACCATACATCACTAAACAACGCCCCTTAGGGATAATGCGAGACAGCTCTCTATAAGGAAGTTAGCAAAATAGTCATTCGGGTTTTAAAAATACATATAGAACTAAAAAAAATGAGGGGACAAAAAGCACTCTCATATACTTTTATATATTTTTTAGTATATCAAAGTTGTTAAAATTAACCGTTGTATCAGTGGTAAAGGCTTTGAGCTTGAGTGGTTTGTTCCCTTTCAGGTTTCAAAGTTCGAATCTCACTAGATGCATTTCCTTGGGGTCATGTCCCCTGGTGTGAAAAGCCAGTGACATACCCTGATCTCTGTTGGGAAACTTCTGAGGTCAAGGGGCACAGATCCCAGGAATTAATCGAGAGGCGCGTCAATTGGCCCGTACACACTGATTATAAAAAAAAAAAAAAAAAAAGTTGTTAAAATTGTAGCTAGTCGATATTTAAAAAAAAAAATGTGGACATTTGAATTAGATAAATAATTAAATATGTGTTGAATTTCATAAATATCGCGTAATAAATGCATTTTAAACTTAAAAGTAGTTTTTTTTAAATCTATTTTGTAAACATTTTTAAGGTCATATGTTGCAAATTTTTGTTAGCATCACTCATGTCTTAATCATTTTGTAATGCGTCTATACTTATTTAAAATTCTAGATTAAATGGTTACTTAACAATGTATAGCAATAATTCTTTGTTGTGAGAGCTAATTTTATTTTATATTTTATTCTTTTTTGATTGGCTATGAAAATGGAAAATGCTAATTTGACTACATGTTTTACTGCAAAAAATAATATTTGGTTCACATTATGAGAATGTATAGTTTTAAATTAGTATTTACACAAAATAAAAAATAAAAAATAAAAAAATATTGATTCATGTAGTGTGAAAGGGGTGGTCGCATTGCATTCACAAGAAATAAAGTTGATTTTTGCATTAATTATTCTTCTAAACAAGGATAAGGTGTACATATAAAGAAAAATATTTAAGGAGATTAAATTGGGATTAAATTAGAATAAAATTATCATCAATATAATATCATTTTGATGGTCAATAAAAAAAATTAAAAAATACCAAAATAATTTTGATTTGATAATAATTTTGTTCCTATTTTATTCTCATTTAGTCTATGTATCATTCTTTTTATATAAATATTAAGGGTGGTAAAACGAATCAACGAATCGAATTTGTATCGAATCGTAAACTAATCGAATCAAAATGTGATGGATTCGTATTCAATTCGTTTATTAAACGAATCATAATATCAAGATTCGTATTCGATTCGTTTATTAAAGAATCGAATACGAATATTCGTTTAGTCATGATATTATTCAATAACATAATTAACTATAATTTATTTACATTCATTCTTCATAAATATATACATATGAAATATGTAATTAATATGTTTACTAAAAATACCTCACCAAATATCGACAATTTTTTTTTTATGGTAATTAGCCATAATTTCTCGAATCTTAATTGAAAAATAACAATAACTAGTAAAAGAAAATAATAAAACGAATCATAAACGAATAAATGAATTAATTAGCTTAAATTCGTATTCGACTCGTTTAATAAACGAATCGAATCGAATTGACCCATTTATTAAACGAATCCATTTTTTCAAACTCGTATTCGCTTTAAAGCGAATCAAATCGAACGAATAAACGATTATAACCCAAATTACCACCCCTAATAAATATCATGATTATGAAGCCAATAGTGGCGAAAAATCTTTTCATGATTAATTTTTTTCCACATAAAGATTAATTAAAGAATCATTAATGAGTCAAGTCAGAGGTAAGATTTTTCCAAATAAGATAAGCAAAATTGCAAATTATGGATTCGTATTAACAAACATAATTATGAACATATTTTTTACCATACATATGGAAGACTCGATTCTTTAAATCTAAGAAAATAATGAGAGACATAATCTCAAAATTACATAAGAAATTTGAAATGTCGGCTTAAACAATAAAACAACCAATGGTTAAATTGTCAACCACTAGATTATAAGGGTGAACTGAAAAATAATTGAAATAGAAAAACTAAATCGAATTGAAGTGATATTTTTTTTTATTTTTTTAAAAATAATTGTGCGATTGACTAAAAAATCGAATCATATAGAATTAAATTTTTTTTTTTATATAATGTTTTGTTATTTTTTTAAATATTATATTTGTTATATTATTAAGTTTATTTGGTGTTTAATTATGATTAATTTCATGAAATGTATGTTTTCCTTTTTGTTTAAGTTATAATTTTTTTATTTTCTTACATTTTAAATAATTTAAATGATGATTGGCTCTCATAATGAAAAGTTTTTTTTTTTTTTTGTGTAGTTGTTGATGATTAAAAGAGTTATAATGTAATTTTTTTAAAATGAATATTAGATTCTATATATATGTTATTAATTTGTTATTATTATTGTTAAAAAAACTGAATTATATTTAACCTACACGACAAATATAAATAATTATAATTTTTTTTATAATTATACTAAACCGATTCGAGCTGTATAAGACTTAAATTTTACCCATTTTAAAGATTTTATTTTTAATTTTTTTATTTATTACGAAAACGTTGAACATAATCAACGGATGAAGGAGCTTTCAACCCCTTATCTATATTATATCCAATCACTCTCGGCAATGCCACTACTGGGTTAGCAAATGGGTCGAGGTTTGAAAAATCGTACCATAATTTAAATATTTTTTTATATTAAGCTCAAACTTGATAAAAGATAATAAGAATATTAATTTAATGTTTAAAAATCTGAGTTTTTTCAATATTTAGAAAATATTAATAAACAATATTTGAATTTGAAGATGAACTTTTCCAATTAGGATCCATTTACCAACCCTACATTGGGTGTTTAATAATCAGATGAACTGCTTCTAATTTTTAATTAATTAAGCATAATTTAGTGTTTGTTAACAAATGCTAGTTTATTTAGTCAAGATAATATTGAGTTCGATTTTTCATAATAACGTAAGTTAATAAAAAACTCATGTAATTATTATCTTTTAGACCTTATTCTATTAGCATATTGGTCTTGTCGTCTTATCAGCATATAGTCCTTGTTATCACAACTTCAAACATGATTCTATCAACAACCTCAATCTTTCAAAATTTATCATTCTATTATCAATTTTAAATACTTCATATTGTTATTTCTTTATAAATTATTCTAATTTTCATATGTATTCTATTTTATTTTTTAAAGGTCTTTGTTTCTCTATATTTTGTAGTTTAATAGCAAGAATATCTACTAAAAAATGTGCATATAAATATAATTAACAAAAAAAAAAAAAAATTAAATAATTTAAGAAGGTCTCACTATTGTTTTTTTTTTTTAACCTAAAGTTTCAAATAAGCTTGAGCCATATATATATATTCAGTGTTGTTAAAGGTAGCAATCAATTTTGATTATTGTTATTTTCAGTTTTGTTAAAGGTGGCAATCAATTTTTATTCCTCAAATGTGATCATATGACAATGTCAGTTGCATAAATTTAAGAAGATGACTTGTAGAATAAGGTACTAAATAAATTATTTGATTAACACTTTGACAATTGAGTACATAGGCTTTGATCAATATATTGATGATGACCTAATAATAACCATGAAAACCCTGAATTTTTAAAAAATTTAGGCGAGTTCTTAAAATCGATAAATGATAAAAATATATATAAAAAAAAAATCATATTATATACTTAAAAATTAAAATTTCTTTAAATTTAAGGTCTTCAATTTACGCCAAATTTTAAAACTTAATTAATCGTCTATGTGGATGTATCAAGAAAAAATAACCCAATCAAACCTAAGCAAATTTGGTAAAATAAAATAAACATAGCCCATTGGAATTGGTAATAAATCATGTGTTAAGCTTTAATGACATGAAATTTAGGGGCTTAGTTCAGTAATCAATGTCTGCTTATGTCTTTAATGTGAATTTTATTAATTTTAATTTTTTTTATTAACCTATAAACAAGCATGATTGATGCTTGCCTCCTTGAAGTATAGCTCATGTGGTCATGGGTCAATTCACTTGGTTCTAGACTTCAATTTACCCATCTTATTCATCAATGGTGTAAGTATGAATAATCAATCATTATTTTTTGAAACATTGGAAATTCAGCCGTCAAATCAATCGATCCGGACTTAAACGGAATAAATAAATCTTTCTATTGTATTAGGCTCTTATAAGAAATGCACTCTCTATACTCGAACTCATAACCTAATAATCAAATTATAAATCATTTGCCACCAAACTATTAAAAGTGAATACAATGCTACTCCTACTCTACTCACAATAAATTTTAATTGAATTTAAATTTAAATATCAGTGGAATTAACTAGACCTACTTACTCTGTCAATTGCTGGATCAGAAAATTCTATCTCCCCATGTATAAACTCATGTCAAGAGATAATAATAATAATAATAATAATAATAATAATAATTAATGAGCTCATTTGACAAAGGGAAATGATATACATACCAACTTTTATCCCGAAAATTTTCCTTACTCCCTCACGGTAGCTACAGTACAGTGAGAGAGTAGGGAGGAAATTAGGGATAAAAATTTATATCTTTATCATTTTCCTTTGACAAAAGCTTTTTGAGCAAAATTAAATCAGTAGTTGAGCTTTTAAGCTTTCAAAGAACAAAACAAAGATTTTTTTAATTGACACAAAACCCTAGTTATGAAGTTGAAGATAGATAGATAGATAGATAGTTATTTGGTGAAGCTTCTTTCTATTCATTGTTGTTTATTTATATTTTATATTATAAATATTTACTTTACATGTCACCATTAAGACACTTGCTTCTCAACTTAGTGTATTTTTTTTAAACCTAGAGTTTGATTCCTCATCCCTTTGGATTCCTTTTTTTGATTTGTTGATTTTGTGGAGTTTCATTTTCACTTACCCTAATATAACAAAAACTTTAATGCAAAAAGGGAATTAAAGTGACAGTGGAGTAGAATAATTTATCTGCTTAAACTCAATTAAAAAACTCATTTGAGAATTGAAAATTACTTTTATTCATATCCCATCATGTCCAGATTAGTCTTTTTATCTATTTATCTTAACACATCTTCACGTTGTGCATACGAGATTTTTAATTTATCAATTCTCTTTAACATCCCGTCACATACAGGCTGTTCTTTTTATCGATTTTCCTCGACACTATAGTCATATCTAGGTAGAATATTGGTGAGTTTTGATTATATATATAAATCTATCAACCTAACTCAATTAATAAGATAATTTAAGAATCAAATGTGTCATTTCCCTCCTAAAATAATATATATTCGCCTCATTTTCCTCCATAAAAAAATATATTGAGCTCTGCCTCAACATGGACAAGTAACCAGCAAACTTTATATTATAATCTTGCGAAAAAGCAGCATTAACTAACATATTTTATTTTTATTTTTAATTTTTGTCACATATCATAGAGTCATCATGCATGAAAAAAGTTTACTCTTGAGAGGAGACTTTTGGACACAAACTTTGCCGACAATATTTTTATTTGTTTGACAAAAAAAAGAATATAAAAAAATTCAATTAGATATTAGCATTAGCTCATGCTCCAATGGCAATGATAATTTTCTTTTCTTTTTTTTGCTTGCCATTGATTATATGAAAATATTTTACAATATCCAATAATGATAGCGCGTCACTCGTATAAAAATATAATAATATTTTGTTAGTAAAAAAAAAAAAATTTATTTGTATTACAACTCTATATATATATATACTAGTTTTTGCCCGTGCCTACGGTACGGTGTTACAGTATTTGGCCGTGCCTATGGTACGGTGTTACAGTATTTGCTCGTGCCTACGGCACGGTGTTACAAAATTAAATGATGCCCGTGCCTACGGCACGATGTTACAGAATTAAATGATTTTATTTTTTAATTAAATGATTTTATTTTAACTTTCTATTTTTTAATTTGAAAATTTGAAATTTTTTTACCATTTCCATCAATCAATTCACTATTTTTCCTCCAATTACCAATGAAATGATCTGGGCCGTCAATTAAGCCACATAAAGAGAGCCGTTGGATACACTCTCTTTCCTCTAACATCATCCTCCTTTATTATATAGATATATATACATACTTATTAGTTTGTTGTATCACGTTATTATAAAAAATTATTAGTATATTGCAAGATATTAATCAACAAAATAATTGATTCATCATTAATGGGGGGAGTATGGACCATTTGGTAGTGTACTTGTGATTATTTTCTTTTTAAATATTTGGTATTGTGATTAAAAAAATGTGATGATCAAATATGATTTATAAATGATGTTTGTACTTTTAATTTCTACTAAAAAATTATTGTGTTGCATTTTTCTAATATTTCGATGGTAGGTAAAAATTAAAAAATTTATCTTTTAAAAAATTTGTTTGTTTTTTTTAAAAACGATTAATAATCGTAATTTTTTATCATTAATCAAACACTTCAAAAAATTATGTTTTAACTAAAATACAATTTTATCATATAAATTTCATAACTTGTAAATTTATCTATTATTTTATTTTTCAATCCGACGGATAAGCACCATCTCACATCAAAAATAAAAAATGTATCATCATTAGTCATTTAAAAATTGTTTTAATAAATTTAGTGAAAATGTTGAATGCATAGTAAATCATTTACATAAATCGATATTATAAACATTTACTTGCCATGTCACCACTAACTTTCTTCTTATGAACATCTCAAGACACTTGCTTCTCAACTGATAGTAGTGTTTTTTGTAATCTAGAAGTTTGATTCTTCAAACCTTTGGATTCCTTTTTTGATTAATTTGTTGATTGTGTGATGTTTGATTTTCACTTACCCTAATATTTAAAAAAAAAAAAAAAACTTTAATGCGAAATGGAAATCAAAGTGGCCGTGGATCCGAGTAATTTATAAGCTTAATTAGCTCAATCAAAAATTAACTTGAGAGTTGAGAATTATCTTATATTTTTATTCATATATAAATATTAATTCTCAGTCGATATGGAATTCTCAGACTATTAATGTTTTAGCGTCGAATAATATTCGACGCTGAATAATTATATTATTACAATAATTTTTGGCGCCAAATATTACACTTTTAGCGTCAAAAAACGGAGTCGACGCCAAAAATATACTTTTAGCGTCGAAAATATATCGTCGCTAAAGGTTTATGAAGTTTCCACCGACAAATCCTTGATTCTTTAGCGTCTAAATTAAGTTCGACGCTAACTTTTTTATATTTAGCGTCGAAAAAACGGTTTCGACGCTTAAAACGTCAACAATTAGCGTCGAATTTGAATATTCGACGCCAAAAATATACTTTTAGCGTCGAACATATATCGTCGCTAAAGGTTTATGAAGTTTCCACCGAAAGATCCTTGATTCTTTCGCGTCTAAATTAAATTCGACGCTAATTTTTGATATGTAGCGTCGAAAAAACGGTTTCGACGCTAAAAACTTCAACAATTAGCGTCGAATTGGTGTATTCGACGCTAAAGATAGATTAAAATGCAGATGGTCACCAACCCTTCTCCCCCTCTGTTTTTTCTCTCATTCTCTTCATTTTCATCCTCTGAAATCTGAGAATTTCTCATCTACAGCCTCACATCTCTCCTAAAAATTTTCAATAAAATTGTAATCAATTTCCGATAAGGTAATTCTTCTTTCATATTTCTTTATTATTTTCAATTTTTATGATTATATATGTTGTTTATATGTTGTTTGTTAGTGATTTATGATTCATATATGTAGAGTAAGTATATTAATTAATAAAATATAATTTTTTTGTAAACTATTTAATTTATTAACCAAATATATATATATATATATATATATATATATTATATATATATATATATATGCTTAAATTAAGTATTACTGAATTAGTAATGTTGATTACTGTAAAATGATATCTAATAATTATATTATTATATTTAGGTATTCTGCTGAAATGGATAGAAATTGGATGAGCTCTCTGGATAGATTGAGTGTTGAATATCGTAATGGAGTGTCTGAGTTTATGAAAGTCGCAAAGCAACACATTGATGCAGAAGGTCGTGTTCGTTGTCCATGTGCAAATTGTTTGAATAGGAAAAGGAAGCGGTTAGATGAAGTTCATAATCATTTATACATGCCAGGAATATCACCAACTTACCGTACGTGGATTTATCACGGTGAGCAGTATCATTCTCAGTCACGGTTTTTTGATGTCGGCGAAGGGAGCAGTAGTTACAATCAACCTGCAAACGATGAGATCACCGATATTTTGCATGACTTACAAGGTCCACAACTTGGTCATAGTGTTAGTGGTGACATGCCAGTGTTAAGTGGAAATGATCAAAATTTATTTAGTGAACTACTTGATGAGGCAAAAAAAATTTCATTCGAAGGTGCTGGAATGTCGATCTTGAATTTCGTTGTGAAATTATTACACATTAAAGTGATCAACAGAATGACCAACAAAAGTATCGATATGATGTTAGAGTTACTGGCCCAAATGTTACCGGTTGGAAGCGAATTGCCTAAGTCGTACTACGAGGCAAAGAAAATGTTGCGTGATCTGGGAATGGGGTATGAATCCATTCATGCTTGTAAGTTTGATTGTGTATTATTTCGTGCCGAGTATGAATCACTTGAACATTGTCCGATATGTGGTGAAAGTCGGTACAAAGTCCGTGGTATGGGGAAGAAAGTGCCTAAAAAGATATTGCGATATTTCCCTTTAACGCCCAGGCTGCAGAGATTGTTCATGTCACGACACACAGCGACTGATATGATGTGGCATCATGAAAAGAGGATCGGTGCGGAGGGCATACTTAGAAATCCTGCGGACGGAACCGAATGGAAGAAATTTGATGACATGTACCCCCGTTTCGCTGAGGACCCCCGTAATGTCAGGTTAGGTCTTGCCTCTGATGGTTTTAACTCATTTGGGAATATGTACAACTCTTATAGCATCTGGCCCGTTATTGTCATTCCATATAACTTACCTCCATGGAAATGTATGAAGGATCCGTTCATGTTTATGTCATTGTTTATCCCTGGTCCACGTTCACCTGGTAAAGATATAAATATTTACTTGAGACCATTGATCGAGGAGTTACAAACATTATAGAATGTGGGTGTGCATACCTATGATGCAGCTTCAGAGCAGTATTTTCAGATGCATGCCACATTATTATGGACCATTAATGATTTTCCAGCCTATGGTTCATTATCTGGATAGAGCACTAAGGGATACATGGCATGTCCAGTTTGTGCGGATCATACACCTTCGCAACGATTACGGAATAAAATCGGATACACGGGGCACAAGAGATTTCTTGAGTCGAGTCATCCTTGGCGGAGGAGTAAATTATTTAACGGGCAACATGAACCTCAGAGTAAGCCCAGTCGATTGTCTGCATTTGACATACTTTGCCAACATCAACATCTCAAAGACAGCACACCAGGTAAACATCCTAATAATAGAGATAAAAATCGAAAACGGTTACCTGAAGAGTTGAATTGGACAGGAAAAAGTATTTTCTTTGAGTTATAATATTGGGGGACTCTGAGTTTGCGACATAATTGGATGTGTAATGCATATAGAGAAAAATATTTGTGAGAGTTTAGTGGGTACACTATTCAATATTACGGGTAAGACAAAAGACACTGTAAATGCTAGATTGGACCTACAAGATCTTAGAATTCGCAGTGAATTGTATTTACAAGACTCCTCTCGAGGTTTTATTAAGCCTCCTGCTAGTTATGTGCTCAATCAATCGGAGAGAAAATCATTCTGTGATTGGCTGAAAATGGTTAAATTCCCTGATAATTATGCATCCAATATTGGGCGTTGGGTCAGAGATGATACAATAACGGGATTAATGAGTCACGATTGTCATGTGCTGCTCGAGATTCTCCTTCCTGTTGGCATTCGACCTTATCTCCCCCCGAATGTATGCGACGTCGTACTTGATCTATGTGGCTTCTTTAAACAATTGTGTCAGATGACATTAAGCACATATGTTATTGACGACCTTGAGCGAGGAATCGTGATAATCCTATGCAAGCTGGAGCGAATTTTGCCACCCGCTTTCTTTGATGTCATGGTACATCTGGCTGTGCATTTACCGGATGAAGCTAGAAAGGGAGGTCATGTCCATTACAGATGGATGTATCCCATTGAGAGGTACTATATATATATATATATATATATACAGTTTTATATAAGAAAATTTGTAACCGTTTTTATGTGCATAGAATTTAGTGTTAATGCAAACTTGTTGTCATATCTGCAGAGCTTTGGGAGATTACAAACAATATGTCAAAAACAAGGCACGACCTGAAGGTTCAATAGCTGAAGCTGTTATAATAAATGAACAATAACATTTTGTTCGATGTACATGCAGAATATTGAAACTCATTTCAATCGTCGGCCACGAAACTATGATGGAGATGCAAGTAATAACCAAGAGATCACAGTGTTCCGTCAAAATTACAGACCATTTGGGGCAGTAGGTGTCAAATTACTAACCCGTCAGGAAGTTCAACGTGCGCATTGGTTTATATTGAGTAATTGTGATGAAGTGCAACTGTATTTAACGTAAGTTTTTCTGGTGCATCATTACTGTATTTTTTCCATACATTAACCGTGATAATTTATTGTAGGCAACATCTAACAATGCTACAATATGATGGTGACCATAATGTTGATGAAACCCACAAAAAAGAATCTCCTAAATGGTTTGAGACAACTGTAAGTTACAATATTTTATATTTATTTTGATCCTAACATTAGACATTTCAGTTTGTTATATTAACACATATATTTCATTCTCAGATTATTAATCAAGTGCAAAATGGTCAATTGGACTCGCAATCCTCGTTGGTTTCTTTGGCTTATGGGCCTCAAATGCAAGCGTATGAGTACAGTGGATGTATTGTCAACGGAGTTAGATTTCATACCAAACAGCGAGATGTTAATCATGTGACTCAAAATTCTGGAATTGTAGTCCAAGGAGAACACGGCTCAGATGTAATTGACTTCTACGGCGTATTGCAATCGGTCATTAAGTTCATATATCGACCCAGACGACATATTGTGCTATTCCAATGTAAGTGGTTTGACACTAATGCCAGAAAGAGGAGAATTCAAGTTAGTAATCATCTCACGTCAATTAATGTTCAACGTTGTTGGTACAAGAATGATCCATACATTTTTTGTACGCAAGCACGTTCAGTGATATATATACCTGATCCTAAGTTAGGAACTGGATGGATGGTGGTAGAAAAGTTACACATAGGGCCTTTGGGACACGCAGGAGAAAGATAGAGTTGGCATATCAGATGAAACACAAGAAGTCTCCGGCATTTTGAAGTTCCTGAACAATATATTTGTTGGACCTTGTCAACGTTCCTGAAATATTACATTAACTCGATCTAGTACAGACGTTGAGCTAATTCCTCATTCTGAAGTGAGCGTTGAAGTAGCAAGTGAAGAACAATTTGACACTGAAGATGACTTCGATTCCAGTCACGAATCCTCAAATACCGACGATAATAGTGATTAATTATGAAGTTACAGTATTTTGTGATGGATGAATAATTTTATGGATTAATGTATGGTTGTTGATTTTAATTACTCTTTAGATATGGTTGAAATATTAACGTAATGATTAATAGTATAACTATGATGAATGAGTTTTTGCTGCTGAGCTGAGGAAGAAGAGAAGCACTGGTTTGAGGGATTTAAAGGACATTTAGCGTCGAAATAATTGACTTTTAGCGTCGCAGAAGTCAACGCTAATTGTTAAGCGGGTTAATGAAAAATTAGGGTTTTTTTTTCCGGGAAATTTAATTTTTATTTAGCGTCGAAATACAATAGTCGACGCTAAATGTAAGATATATAGCGTCGATTATTAATCGACGCTAATTTTAATTTACTCGACGGTAAATGTGAGACGTTTGGCGTCGACTTTTGTATTTCGACGCTAGATGTCTTACATTTAGCGTCGAAAAATGTATTTCGACGCTATATGTCTTTAATTTAGCGTCGAATGTTATATTTCGACGCTAAATAAAAATTAAATTTCCCGGAAAAAACCCTAATTTTTCATTAACCGCCTTACAATTAGCGTCGAAGTAATCGACGCTAAAAGTCAATTATTTCGACGCTAAATGTCCTTTAAATCCCTAAAACCAGTGCTTCTCTTCTTCCTCGGCTCAGCAGCAAAAAACTCATTCAACTTGTTGTCATTAATCGATTCTCCAACAGTGACGAACGAAGGAAATCAACATGTAAGTCTCATTTGTTGATTTAAAATTGTTGATGAGGATGAATTTGATGAATTTGAGGATGAGATTGATGATATTATTGATGAATTTGATGAATTTTTTATTGATGAAATTGATGATGATGATGATGATGATGATGATAGATGATGATGATGATGATAGATGATGATGATGAAGATTTTGAAGACGAACAACAGCATTTGCTGATGTTCTTGCCTTGCCAAATCAAAATCGTCATCATCATGTTTTATAACTGTTTGATCAAAATCGGCCGTTTATATAATGTTAAGTTTGAATTTGTGCCCTCTTTGGTTAATTATAAATGTTTGATAGATCAATTATGTGGTTTTTCGCGTGTTAGTAATGCTCATAAATTGGTTTATGATTGCGGAGGATATGCCGCAAGGGAAGAGTGTTAATGAGGACTTAGCTTATGGACATATGATTGACTCGCTTTGTGTGGCTTGTGATGTATTGGTGATGTGAATAATGAATGCATATGTGAAATGAATAAATGAATGAATGAATTTGAAAACGAAAGTGAGCATTCGATGTTATAAGCGCTTTTGTTAAGTTGTATTGACTTGTATGGATATGTATGTATATGTATAAGAACTTTGGAATTTGATGACGCTAATGCGACAGGTTTTTGCAGATGGCACCGGGCAATCGCAAACGGGCTACCGCGACTCCATCTACATCAGCAAGGGCAACTGGCCCTGGTGATTTCTCTGCTAGCACAGGTGAGTCAAGTACAGTGAAGGGTCGAGGACGCACCCGTGGCCTGGGGTTGGCTAAGTACGTTAAGGCTCACGGGCGTATCCGGATAGAGATATCAGATGATGGACAAACTCAAGTCGGACAACATAATTCAGCGTTTAATACAGCCATAGGAGCTACAGCTCGATATGAAGCTCCCCAAAACTACGTATCTTGGAGAAAGATACCGTGGGAGACGAAACTGAACCAGCTATTCCCTTCGCTACTTGTAAGTTTTCGATATTGTTTGTTATTTAACATTTTTATTTTATACTTATTTTTACTCGAATTTTTATGTACGAATGGTTCGACTTCGATCTGACCCAAGTGAATGTCCAACAATATATTGACTACCACATGGGGAAAAGTTATAAAGATTATAGAACAGAAGTCCTGAAACCAATATTCGACGAACATGGACCTTCAAATGCTCCACAACACAAGCCTGATTTTATAGAGGAACAAGACTGGACATTCTTATGTGAGCTTTGGTCGAGCAAAAAACACGAGGTAAATTTTGAAATAAACGAAAATTTATAATTGTCTTTGTTTTCGGTACTTACAGTGTTCGTGAGTACAGGATAAATGTCACGCAAATGCGGAAAATCGAAGTCACTTACGTTTTAACCACCGTGGAGGTTCGAAGCCATTTATCCAACATCGTACCGAACATTCTGAGGTAAATATATCATAACGTAAAATTTAACAGTTAATTGTTTTTACTATCTGGAATAATATTGAATTTATTTTATGTTTATAACAGAGTAGCACATGTGAGGTGCAATCATTTCCAGATTTTTTCCGTGTGACGCATTACAATGACAAGAATAAATGGATAAATGAAGAAGCCGAACGCTGCTATGTAAGTTTCAGTTTTTAAAATAAAATAATTAATATTACATATGTTAATTTTTTTTCTCAAATTCTAATATTAACTTATTTTTTGAAACAGAACGAAATGATGGAACTCCAACATCAAACTCAGGAGACAGGGACCGACCTCATACCAGATGAGCAGCTGTCGCAATTGGTTTTCAAGAATCAGACAGCTTACAACGTTGGTCTTGGCACTCGTAAGAAGCCAACGTCATCTGCACGCAATAGTGGTAATTCGGACAATGTCTCTCTTCGAGACGAGTTAGTCACCACCAAAGACGAGCTGCAGCAGACTAAGGAGAAGCTACAACAGGTCACGGTGGACCACGAGAAGAAGATGATGGACCACGAGAAGAAGATGGAGCAGTTGGAACAGCAACTGCAGGCTTTCCGTCAGATGTTCGAGGCCTCAATGAGTCATGGTGCATCGGGCTCGAGCGTCCCCCCATCACAGTAGCAATTAATTTTATATTTGGTTTTTATAAATATTTTGAACAAATAGATTTAATATAATATTTCTTTTTTCTAAAATAAATTTCAATATAATATTTCGTCATTTTGTTATTAATTACATTTTTTTTCAACTAAATTAAATAATTTAGACCAAAAAATAAGTAAATCACTAATTTTTTTTTAAAAAATTTTGTGCGTTCATATAATCGACAGTTTTCGACGCTAAAAGTAATTTTGGCGTCGACATATTTTGACGCTAATGTTAACAAAATGGTCGCTGTAAACTTACATATAATACTTTTTTAATATACTTTAGCGTCGACACGTTTCGACGCTAAAAGTTTTAATTTTTGCGTCGATATAGTTCGTCGCCAAATATACAATATAGCGTCGAATAATTTTCTTTAGCGTCGAAAATAATTGGACGCAGAATACTGTTTTTTTGCGTCGCATTACATTAATTCGACGCTAAAAGTGCTTTTCGTCGACATTTTATCGTCCATTGTTTGCGTCTGATTTTTTCGACGCTAAATGTTATTTGCGTCGAAAGATTAACTTATTGCGTCGAAATTATTCGACGCTAAATGGTCTAATTCTTGTAGTGCACGTGTAGGTAGAATTCATGTATGACTTTAGCTTTCATAACATATATAAATATATGAGCATAACTCAATTAATAAGATATATAGCTTAAGAAAATGCGTCATTTCCCTCTTAGAATAATACTATCTCGACTCATTTTCCTCCATAAAAAAATATATTCAATTCTGATACCACTTATTATCGTCCTATTTA
This sequence comes from Zanthoxylum bungeanum, assembly GCA_019454045.1. Classification (NCBI taxonomy): domain Eukaryota; kingdom Viridiplantae; phylum Streptophyta; class Magnoliopsida; order Sapindales; family Rutaceae; genus Zanthoxylum; species Zanthoxylum bungeanum. Next base: position 46,355 of record SKCR01032168.1, read on the forward strand.
TCTTATTCTTATATTCATAAACCAATATTATTATGGAATATTATCCTCGACATAGACAAGTAACCAGCAACTTTTATATTATAATCTTGCCATAAATTAAGAATCGTTAGCTAACACATTTTTTTGTCACATATCATAGAGTCATCATGCTTGAAAAATGTTTGCTATTGAGAGGAGACTTTGTGCACAAACTTTGCCGACAATTTTTTTTTTATTGATTTGACAAAAAAAAAAAACAAAAAATTGAATATAAAAAAGTTCAATTAGAAATTAGCATTAGCTCATGCTCCAATGGCAATAATAAATTTGATTTCGTGCCATGTTTGGTATTTCTCATTTCTTTGTTTGCTTATAAAAAAAAAATATTTTTTTTTTGAAAGAAATGGTGTAGAAATAATCATTTAAAAATAAATATATAGGGGGAAAATCAAGAAATTATAGTGTGTATTTGAGAATATTCGAGACCTATTTTGTATTATATTTTTAAAATCAATAATACAAGACTCAATTATGGCTTTTCAACTATGACTGTAAAGTATTCTTTAAACATTTTTAGCTGTACTTGTTAAGCACATGTGATTTTTTTTCTTCTCATAATTATTTGATGAAACACTTATATAATATCTTTATTAGTTTTGTCAATTTAAAAATAATATTTACTAAACACAATTAACTTTTATTTCATATTTAGAAATTTTTTACACACATCTACAACTTAAAAGTCAAAACATGTTAATATCATTTTTTTTTTTTTTTTTTTTGGTAGTGCTGTTGAGGAGTCATGGCTTAAAAAGCCACAACAATAAAATGTTTTTTAAGTCTAAGGTAATTTTATTTCACATTTATTTGATTTACTAGTTTTGTCAAAATTATTATTTAAAAGTCGTATTTATCAAAACACAATCAACTTTTATTTCACAATTCGACAGTATCAAACATCTCTTAGGCTATATTTGATGTCGCAATTAGAAAAATATGATAAATAAAATGTAGTTTATAAACCTTCTTACATCATAATCCTAGAAATAAATGTACTAATTGGTGTCTTTATAGAATTTACCCATATCAATATTTTGTAAAAAAAATTCAACAAAGTACATCTAGTACACTATAGGAAAATTGATTATGATGACAAAGCAATGGAATAAGCTGTTTTTGTGCTTATTCTTTCTCACTTTTTTTCTTTTCTTTCTTTTTTTTAATGACTTTTTTTTCCTTAATGGGGATAGCCTTGCACTCTTTATCATGAATTCATATTATTCATATGAAACCTAGATATGAGGCTTAAAGGCTAAATTTGTAAAGATGGTTTGTCTTCTACTTGGAGCCAAGGTCTAAGAATCTTTGATTGGTCCCCAAGTGGCGTAGCTTGGTGGTGTAGAGTTCAGGATCTCACTTTGAGATTTTAGGTTCGAATCCAGTGATTGCGATTCTTGTAAGAGCCTGAGACAGCTCAGAGTTTTACCTGCTCCGCTTAAGCCCGGAAGAGGTGATTTGGCGGTGAGGTTTCCAACGATTTCAAAAAAAAAAAAAAAATCTTTGATTTGTTTAAATGCTAGAACACTAAATATTTTTAGTATCATTAATTATTGATTAGAGGAATTTAGGGCAATGGGTCTAAGAATCTTTTGTTGGGCTATTTTAAAATGATAGAAAACTAAAGTAGTTAGTATCAAATTTTTTGTTTTTTTTGAAAGAAAGTTGTTAGTATCATTAATTATATAGATTAGAGGAATTTAGGGTAATGGGTCTAAGAATCTTTGATTGAGCTACATGTTAAAATGATAGAACACTAAAGTTGTTAGTGCCATCAGTTATAGATTTAGAGGAAATTAGGGTAATGGTTGTTGTTAAAACATCAAAGTATAGGAAGTAAAATTACTAATAAATTAGTGGGTATTTGTGAAATGTTATCTATGTATTTGGTGATGGTGATGCCATGATGATGCAAATTCTATCACAAAAGCTTTTCTAAATTTTTTGTTGTTGCTTGTGGTATATAAGATATTTATTCTTTATGTATTAGGAAAATGAAAGAAATAGAAATGTCACCCTCCTCTTAATTATTATTATATTATATGATATAATGTTACCCAAATATGGGTACCCACTAGCATATTTAATTAAGAGGAATTGAAAAACTTGAGATGGATGTGGACTGGGTTGGGGTAGCTTGTAGGTCATATATTTTTTTTTTAAAGAACATAGCTACTAGGACTTTGAAAAAAAATGTAAAAATGTAATTACTTTTTTTTTTTTTTTTTGGAAACGATGGAAACCCCGCCACCAAATCACGAGAAAATCTTTGGTGCAACAGTGGTACCACGTCATCCATGCAACAAGCGAATCATCATTTGCCACGAGTGCTAAAAAGTTAAAAAACAACTAAAAAATAGGAAGAAAATTAAATATGTTATTTTTAATTGGTTGGTGGTACCACATCATCCATACCACTGTTGCACCAAAGATTTACTCTCAAACCACCCATTCTGAGCCGCGGAGCAGGTAAAACCACCGGCTGTCCCAGGCTCTTACAAGAAGTGCACCCCCTGGATTCGAACCCAGAACCTCAAGGTGAGATCCTGTACCCTACACCACCAAGTCACACCCCTTGGGGACAAAAAAAAATGTAATTACATGTTAGTATACATATTGAATATAACAAAAGTTATGATATATGTAATTTTTATCATGTGCGAAAGTTGATATTTAGTAAAATACTCACTTAACCATATTAAACGCACACAATTTTCATGCAGATATACCATAGATTATCGGTACTTTATCGTGTATTTTTTTACACGATAAAATATCGATACTCTGTAGTATATACACACGAAAAAATTTATGTGGATGCTAATGTTGGGGAAATTGTAATGAGAAATCTAATTTTGAGACATGTATGACATTTTCTTAAAGCAATATTTGTCCTCACTATGTGTTATAAGGATTGCGGATAAATCCACTCTATGATAGAATAAAATTTAAGGATGTAACACGACATTTTGTTGAATCTCTAGTTGACAACTTTAATATGAAAAATTATTCTATTAAATGATCAACTTCCATGCCCTATATATAGCCAATCAAGATTTATCTTCAAAAGACATAATTTTTTGTCATGTTTTTCTGTAACAGTGTCCCATTATCGCTCCAATGACAAGTCATTGTCGCGACAATATGAACGAGTTTCGCATTGTTGTGACAATGAGTTACTCATTGGCGAAACAATATAAGTTAGAAAGCCTTTTTTCCATTAGCGTCTCATTATCGCGCCAATAAATATTCATTATCGAGACAATGGAAGGCGTAATCTCTCTTCTTCTTTTTTTTCTTTTTTTTTTTTTTTTTTTTTTTTTTTTTTTTTGCACGAAATCAGTTATTTCTATTAATTTTACCTTTGAATTTCGTTTTCCTTTCGGAGGTGTTGCCCCGCGACCTTTCCGGACAGGTTGATCCACAATGCGTCAACACAGGACAATAACCGAACCAACATATAATATCTTATATTAATATATTAACCATCATTTGTTGAATATATATATATCTAAATTCAACAACAGCCAACACCTAAATTTTAGCATAACAATCAAATCCCCTTACCACTCGTATGAGTGATGTTCAAATTCTAGAACTATTGTATTAAACACGAGATTTTACCAACTCTACTTGACACCGACAATAAAATGCCGACATAAATTTTTTTCTTGACAGTCTAATGTTATACTCTAAACAAGTAGTTTAATTAAATTGATATTCAGACTTAATATATTGTTGCAAATAGTGGTGGAAAAACCCAACTACTCACACACACTTGAAAAATAAAAACATGCTACTTTAGTTACATATTGTTGAAAAATGTGCTAAATTAAAACCCAACTACTCCTACTCTTGAGAAAAGTCATGCTATTTTTTCTCTCTTTTTTGTTCTTGTTGGTCCATGTTCCCTTTGTCTGCTATCTATTAGAGTATCTTCCTATTCATTTTCATTTTTTTTTCCTGGTCATTTTGATTTTGTTCAGATGATTGACTGTACAATAATGGCTCAATTTCTTTTGAAAAATATGTATAGGGCATAATATTGCTTGCTTGCATGCTTCATTTTGTTTTCAAATAGCATGATACTATCAAGTTCATAATCCCTAAATCCTAAAATTAAGGTAAATGTATGTTTAGTCTCTATATTTTGAGCTCATTGTCCATTTAGTCGTCATATTTTGAAAAATACCTTAAGATGCGCCTTTAGTTATGTGATTTTATAATAATATCATTCGAATGTTGACTGATAAAAGATGCGGGATGTCTTATTTTTATTGTAAAAACTCAAAAAAATGTAACTTTTAATTATAACAGAACTAATTACGGGGACATTTTTCAAAATATAGGGACTAAACGAGTATTTAACTTAAAATGTGAGAACTAAATGAGATTTTACCCCCTAAATTTATGTATCATAAATCCTACATATCTTTGCTGCTTTTGTTACTTTCTATGACCACATTTCATATCTTCCCATTTTCAATTTCTCCTACCTAGCTTGATATATACCAATACCATTTGCTCTCAATTTTCTATAATGATGGCTGCAACTACATTCATAGTTTTCATTTATGCTTATTCACTCAAGACAAACACCCTTAATCTTGCTGTCTCAGCCAAGTAATCTTAAAGCCACTGCTATAAATTGCAAGCCCATGAAAACCAAAATATAAAATAGATAAAGCATTTCCCCATGCTTGGTTTTATAATCTCTCTTCCTATGTCCTAAAAAGCTTTTACATCACCTAACCCTACCTAGAAACAAACAAATAAACCCTTACCTGTACTGTAAGATTTGGGATGTTACCAATTTTTTTATTTATTTTTTTTATTTATTATTATTATTATTATTATTATTATTTTTTTTTACCCTTTTCTTCCACAATGACTAACTCATATGCAAATAATGTTATCATGATGCTTGGAGAGAAAGAAATATGATTTGGCACTCATGTAAGCGTGTAAAGAAACCATAATATAAAGAATAATCTGTGAACAAGAAGAATAGGTAGCAGCTACTATAATCATTTTTACAACTAACAATTAGTAATGCAGAGATTCTTGAAGGCGTAACACCAAGGACAAATCACCATTTATAATTTAGACTCTAAATAAAGTAGTATAACCAGGCTAAACTACATTTTCTATAACTTGACCCCAAAAAAATTACAAGGCGACTAACCTGAAAATCTTTCTGCAGAAAGCCATCCTGATGAACGTGATAAATTGAGAGCTAAATCAACCAAGGAGTATTTAGGGCTAGCAACTACAGTATCGGCACACGCTTCATCACAATTTGTCATGTATATTAACAATTTCCGTTGTTTGATCAATATGAACATTATCACAGGTCTTTACTCCTGATGGGTAGCCAATATACATATTTCTGTGGCTACATGGGGAAATTAAGTTGACATTTCTCTGGTTATGAAGTCTGAGGTTGTTTCGAACAAATATAAGATCTTCAACTCTCTCCACGCCAAACCTGTTGGCTGCTTCTCGACATGGGAAATCATTATCTTGCCAAATTTCTTCACACATTGCAGCACTAGAAATCTGACTCAGAACCTTTATGGCTAGTGTCTGCAAATGCGATATTTCAAAACCAAAATTTTCCCACCACGCAACCGGTTCCATTTTCTCTCTAAATTCAACAGCATCTTCCTCTCCCAGGGATCCCTCTTGCCGCCAGTAAGAGCTGAGCTGCTCTCTAAGAACCCGCCTGGTTGCACTATCACACTCGTATCTTTCTAGAGTAGCTTTCCAGCCCCGCATTACAGTTTTGTCCTTGTTTTGACCTCTTCCAAAATATCTTGGATTCAGGATATAACCAGCAGCATGAAGAGGAGAAAATAATGCATCCCATCTGTTTTCTACCAGAACTTCCAACCGAGTCAATAATGTGGCATCAATTCCTTTGCTTCTAACAGCCTCGAGTGCCTGAAACCGCCAATCATATACAGCGCCCATGACAGATTTATCTATATCAAATGTAGCCAGTAATCTCACAAAAGGCTCACATAACTGCAAGAACAAATTAGCCTTGCTCCAGAAATCATCCCCCAAAATGGCAGATTCAATAATTACATGGTCCCCTGGCATACTAAGCTTCCATTGCTTAAAATCTTCACTAACAACTGCCTCCTGAAGTAGTTGTTTTAGCTCAAAAATCCTCTGGACAAAGCAGTATGAAGGTGCAAACTTCGTGGAAACACAACTATCTTTAAAATTATGAGGAAAAAGAGATGGATAGGCATGCTGGTAATACATCATGTGTTGCTCAATTCTCTTAGCACACGATAGAGTAGATTTTATCCACTCCATGCCAGCTATTTCTTCCATCAACGTGCGAATAGATTGTGAAGTACAAGGAGACCAAAATATATGAGGGAACTTGGACAAGACAAGGGATTCAGAAGATTTACAGGCACGGCCTAGATGGGAGACTATGTGAAGAACATTTTTGGGCCCAACTTCCAGAATAGTATCACTAAGAACAGTTATGAACAAATTCTCTGCCTCGTCACTATCATCTATATCTAATGCTTTCAAGAATACTAGTCCCCTTGGACTTGAGACAAATATACCAGTGGGGAAGCAGCCAAGTCTGCCATCCAAGCTACTGACACAAAATATCGTACAGCCTGTGTGAGGCCAGGACTCCCTAACTGCAGCCATAAATTTCTCAAGCTTTCCTTTCTCTTTACCTAAAAATGAGTCTGACAGATTTTCTAGAGATGGGAGTTCATATCCTGGGCCAAAAGCAGCAATTGATCTCACCATTTCAAGAAAGTAAGGAGAGTTGACAACATTGACATTCAGTCCAGCAGCGTAGAAAAATCTAGCTAGCATCTCATCAACATCTTCTTTGTATATGGTTTTTGCTGTAACACTTGACTGGGATGTCCGAATGCGTTTACTGTGCTTTGTAATACCAGAAGTCCTTTTCTTTTTCCGAGAAATGCGTTCCTCTTCAAGGATCTGGAATGCTTCTCTCATAGACCTGTCTATTGCTGGACATATTTTGACCCCAACACCTGAGAACCCAAGAAGGTGAGCTCTAACACGAGAATAAGATCCATTATATCGTAGATTGCAGTGGTTGCATTTCCACCTCTTAGTACCAGTTCCCCGCTCAAACCCACCAAAAACAGTAACGTGTTCCCATCCCCATTTATCAGATTCTGATGGCATGATCCAGAGACTGAGTACTATTTGGGAAAAAAAAAAGGGGGGGCAGCAGATATCTGTTAATATAACATCCACGGATCCCCAAAAAGAAAAGAACTGGACTCAACATATGGACTATAGCACAAGCATTTAGAGCTCCGTTAAAAAGGCTAAACAATATGATGAGCAATGGGCTCCAAGCTAATAAAAGTGGCACAAAGAAAACAAGGAATTAAACCCCCAACATTTTCTGCAATGTACAGCTACTATGCCATGCGACAAATTTCCTAAAAGATTTCTATCGATTTTAAGACAAAAATAAGTAATGACTAGAGTTAAATATAGAATAACATACCAATATATATATACAGAAAGAAGAAAACACAGAGAGAATTAGAAAGGTACTGTCAGCTATGCATAAAGCAATTAAGATGGCACAGGCCTTTCCAACCCAATAAGCTTATATCCAGATAGAGAACATAACAACATAAATAAGTAAAGATACACTCATTCTCAAGCTAGAGCACAAGATCACTTGTATCCAGCTTGAAGCATAAAGCAGTAAAAGAAGCATGGACTATAAATTTGGCAACTATCTCGTAACCAAACTTCTAACTTCACAAAGGGTGTAAGAATTAGCTTCCTCATTTGTCATATGATATGTGAAATGACAATCAACTACCAAATGATTCATTTCTCAAGAAACACAAGATTACTAGAGACAAATATAGAAACCTGATTTTCCAAGTACATCTCCATAGGAAAGCAAATCTCTACAGCACAGAATGAGAGTCAATTACGATCTTGACTCTGTACTTGGGCATCTATATCTGGTCCCACATCCGAGGAACATAACTAAAGAGTCTTTCACATTACCCTTATTATTAAACCTTTAAGTCAATTAAAAACAGTCATTAATAGAAAAACAACAATAACTAGTTGTACAAGAAGAGAATTCATTCCTCACTGAAGAGAAAAAGCAAAAAAGTTGTCACGTTTTATCCTCATCCATCCGTACATGCTATTGCAAGATATCCCAGAATGGGCATCACCTCTTTCCTAACACAAGTTTTTCTTCACAATTGTCAATACTCTTGCAAAGTAGTACTTCTGTCATGTCTTTCCATAGTTCAATGCAACTCAAAATTAACAAGCTTGTTTCTCACCAACTAAAATATTATATCCATATTATACTCCCCAGTCCCCCCAATCATCCTTCTAGTATCTTCAAAGTTGAATCAACCTCTGCAATCATTCAATATATGTTTTCATTGCATATGACCAAATCATCATGTGAAACACCCCGTCCTCATCTTTTTCTCCAATCAACACATCAGTTGCACATAAAATCTATAATCCATCTTTGTTCTCACGATTCTTTACACACTAATATCTCCAATCACTTGTTTCTAGTCCCAAAGATAAATATATCGCCAAGTATAATAGTTACAAACACTAAAAATATTCTTTAAAAATACAGCAAAAGCAAACACAAAATTGAATTGACTAAAAATTATTTTAAAATTGTAAGCTAATTCCTTATTAATTTCTCCTCATATTACATTCTAACATTATTTCTACGTGTAATCATCAACACCTAGTCAGTTTAATCGGATATCGGAAGCGATTTGCGATTAATTGAAAATACTTGGAATTAATCGAAAATTAATGAAGAAAGATAAAATTGTCATTTTGTATGATTGAGAAAAAAAAAATTTAAAATTCATTTCTCAATATCCTACAAAAATCACTAAAAATCATTCATTTATCCTGAATTTCTTTAAACAATCTTAAAGTTGAGAAATGAACTAAAGAGGAAAAAAATTGAGGAAAAGAAGAAAAAAATAAGTCTTTCGTTAAATCAGACTTTCAAAAATCGAAAAATCGGGCAGAAATCGATTATTTTTGGCCAATCGCTCCACTAACGATCAGCGATTAAACTGCTTACATCAGTCCCTAGATTTTAAATCATCTTAAAAGTCAAAAGCACTACAATAAAATTCTCCAAATTCTATTAATTTTTGCCAACCCTTTACTAATTTGTACATAATTTTAACGAATACGACCAAAGGCAACAAGATTAGCGAGTGGATAATGATAAATATTAACATGGGATTGTTTGAAAAAGATATAAAAAGTTATAAGTGATCGAAAATCATTTACCTGATGGGAGGTTTTTGCCGCCGGGTCTTTGAGATTGTGTGGAACCGCGTTTCGTTTGTTATTTTTGTCAAAAGAAACCTGAAACCTCTATCGCGATTATCGATTCGTTTTTCTGAGAAGCCGTCTTTTTTGTTGAGGGACTGTTTGGTTGCGTGCCGTAGCAAAAGCGAATGTGGGTTTAATTTTTTTTGGAAGAATATCCTTTAGGTCCTTAATTGTTTTCATAATTACCTATTATATTTTTATTTTTTCTATAATTACCTATTAGGTCTGTAATGTTTAGGATTGGTAGAAAATCTCAAAATTCAATCGAGATTCGGAATCTCATACCGAATGATACGTGATTCGAGATAAAAAATCGACACGAATTAAAATATTTAGTACAAGATCCGATATGATATTTCAATTCGATTCAAAAATCGAACTGGTTTATACGAGTATAACATAAGCGTTTTTTAAGTGTAGCATCTGAATTCGATTCTGAGAAAGATAAGAGATTAAATTATATTTGAAATTGATCATTCCAAACCTTTTCTTAATAAAAAAAATCCTATATAAAAAATATATTTTCATAAGAATTACATGACAGAATTATATTATACAGGCTATTTGTATTATTGATTTTGTTTAATCTTTTTAAAATCTGTGATATGTGGTAACTGCATAATTAATGCAAATACATTGGGATAGTGTAAAGTTTATAAATATTTAATTTTATGAAAAATTGATCAAATCTAATTTAAGGTTTTAACAAATGGTAATTATCACCCAACTAATATATGTTTGCCAGGGTCAATTTGAAAATTTAGAATTTAGTCTACTCAAATTCAAAAATTTAAAGAGAACTTCAACTAGTTTGGGCAATTTAAGAATATTTTAATTAATTCATTGTTGAAAATTTGAGTTACAATGCAAATTTTATTGAATTGGGTATATACTTCTATAGTGTTATGGAAGATTATTATTTGGCTTATTTTTAATATTTGATTTTTCTTTCATTTAATTATACAACTCTCACATGTTGATCATGATATTTTTTTTCCCTTTTATATCCATTTGTCGTAGCGACTCGTAGGTGTTGTATAATTTGGGATTACCCAAATTGTACTCCTTTGTTGGCTCTACAAAGTGTCCTATCGGACCGAAAATTATATTATGTGTCGGGTGTATATATCATCTCTCTCACAGTAGGGAGGCCCACAACTGTGTGGGGCCCGTCTGCTGTGAGAGAGATGTCATATACACCCGACACATGATATACCACCTCCTATCGGACATGCCAAATTTATTGTTGGCTCCTTAAAGTGTCTTATTGGGTGTGTCAATTTTACTCCTGGTTTCACAAATTGTCGTGCACGAGCGTGTCAAAGAAAGTATTGGAATTGGCTCTGTATCAATGGAATCTCATCATCTATACATAACGAATTGGTGTGGTATATTCATATCATAACATATGAACAGTAAGAACTAGCATTTTTATTGAGACTCGAACTCATAGGGAAGAAAATTGATTTATGGATGGAGTCCTAAAAATTGAAATTGATGGTGACTGACTTCTAAAACAAACGATTGATGATTGAGTTCTCTAAAGTCCGAAAAAGATTAACAATTTGAACTAAAGTTAAGATGTTGAAAAATAAAATAAATATTAAATTACTGCAATTGGAATTGTAAAAGAAAAACTTAGATTATTGAAATTTTATTTACAAAAGGAAAGCTGGAATTATTAAAAGACTAAAACTATTAGAATTAGAATTTTTAAAAGAGCTAAAGTACTGGAAATAGATTTTGAATTTGAGTTGTTGTTGGATTGAGTTATATCTTCTTCAATTACCGATCCTTGTATTTATACTCCTGCAAGCAACCGTTCCTTCCCACTTCATTGTCATGTCTCCACGTACTATAGTTTGGAGGAAAATGACACATGATGGAGGAAATTCAGCACACGTTTAATTTTTGAAATACCCGACTTTGTGGATAATGTTTATCCTTAACTCATATGCCAATTAGCATGTATTTAAGCTTGTTCTCCAAATCCCTTAGTCTTCTTTTGCTCCTAAGAATGTTAAGCTCAGGAAAAATCCAAGTAATATATCCCCAAGGTTGCTTTTTTTCGATCGTGATGAGAATATTATTCTTGAAACGAAAAACAATTGGCCTATATACATGAGTGGCCAAATAAATCCTTAATTTTTCCCCTTTAAGGATACAGAACTTTGATTGTTTATTTCCCCTTCAAGCTCATTCATGTATCATTTTCCTAGATCAAATATTTTTTAGAAATCCAAATTTGATGAAGAAATCTTCCTGGATGAATCTCAAAGGCATTTTTATTTTATCTCCTCATTGCATTCAACGAATCATGTCAGTCAAAAGTTGCAAGATTATTAAACACCATGGGAGGAATAATTTCATTATCCTCTGGAAATTTTAATATGTTTTTATTGATCTTATCTTGTATATTTTTAAACCTTCAAGTTGTATGGTTGTAGGAATCATGATACTTACAATAATACTTCCCTTTGAGTTCTTTGCTATCAAGAGGTCCATGAATTTATAGAGGATTTCCTCTGTTGAAAATCGGAGGAATGTCCCCCTAAGCTTATTCCCGCATGCGCTGTATTTTCATAAATTATAGGATTGTTTAGATTTGTAGTTCGAATAATTATTGAGGAACTAAATGAGCCATAGGCCTGTCATTGTCAAAATATCGGCTATTAGTAATAGAAATCTTGACAAATCCCACAATTTCCTCTCTTATGTGAGATACAGGGATTGACATATTTCTTATTGAGGATAAGTAATATCATGATATGACATTTGCTTCAAGAGAACCTTTAGAAGAATGCCCTCCGAGTTCTTCTTGCCCAACAAGTTTCAAAGTTATCTTTTGGTTCCTCCAATTCTTAGGATTAGATTGAGTCTGACATGAAATGAGTTGCTCAATCCTCTCCAATGCTTGCATGATTTTTTTTTTTTTTTTTGCCGATTTCCACCCTCTTTACTAACTCATCTTTAATAAAATTTAAATCAACGACAGTAAAATTTATAGGTATAATTGCATTACCTGACACCTCAACATCAAGTCTTACTAGTGTTTTTCTTTATTGTGAATTTTTAGAGGAATGAGATTTCTCTCAATTTGTTTCATCAGTTGTGAAATTATTGTTATAGACACAAACTCCACATCTTGAAATGTGGAAATGTCTTTTCCCATATTATTTCTTATTCTTTACTTGCATCTTACTAGTGGGTCCCACCGGACGTGTCAAATTTACTATTGGCCCCACAAAATGTCCTATCAGGGGTGCTAAAATTACTATTGACTTCACAAAATGTCCTACTGAGTGTGCTAATTTTGTTGTTGGCTTCACAAATTATCGTGCCTGAGCGTGCCAGATGAGTTAGTCCTCAAAATTGAAATTGATGGTGATTGACTTTTAAAACAAACGATCGATAACTGGGTTCTTTAAAATACGAAAGGGATGAACAATTAGAGTTAAAGTTAAGAAGATGAACAAATAAATAATTGTTAATCTACTGCAATTAGAATTGTAAAATGAAAATTTTGATTACTGAAATTTTAATTACAAAAAAGAAGTTGGAATTACTAAAAGACTAAAACTACTGGAATTAGAATCTTAAAAGAGCTAAGATTTCTGCATCAATCCCACAGGGAACTAAGCAATTCTAAATTCTAAATTAAATTAAATCATAAGTATTCTAAAGACAAGTTTGAAAAGTAAATTTAAAGTTGGTGATTATTTGTTGAACTAAAGTTTGAATAGTAATAAAAGTAAGCAAAATAAATTGATTAAGTTGGAAATCAAAGAGAATGAACATAAATTGATTAACTAAATTGATTCATCTCGATGAGCATATGATTCTTTCTTAGACGAGTCTGAAGTCATTGGAGACTCAGTTTGATAAAATTTCTCGATGAGTAAACTAATAATAATAATAATAATTAATAAGGGTACCTTAAATTTTATTAAATGCTTATTTTAAAACCCAATTATGTGCTAGCATGTGACAACTTATGTAACAAACACATGTGAGTTAGTTATCAATATTAACAAGATGTAGTAGTCAATTGGGACTGAGATCACAGTCTATAAATCTGTTACATCAAAATTTAATTCATTTTGTCAATTGGTACGAAATTTTGAAAAATCCAGCTTAACATATTTTGAATTCTTTCTAATTTACTTATTTTTATAAGTATTTTTATTCATCTTTACACAATCGGAACTTAAGTTATTTGCTAAAATAAGACCTAAGAAAATTCTTTAGGACAAAATACTCAATCTTCTATATAATTGGTCATATAAACTTATATAGATGTCTTTTACACAAGACCCTTAATTGATTTTAAAAAATTAGAATTAAACCACATTTTTTTTTAATTCAAAATTAAATCCCAAATTTGAATTAATTAAGCATACCTCTCCTGTAATTTGTCAATGGAAAACACCAAAAGATTTGACATAAATTATAGGCAAAAATGCAAAACTCACCCTCTAACTTTCACGTTTTTTCATTTCAGTCCTCTAACTTTCAGTTTTGTCAATTCAGTCCTCTAACTTTCAATTTTTGTCAATTCAGTCCTCCGTTACAAATCCGTTACTGCTGCCAAAACGACGCCGTTTAACGGAGGACTGAATTGACAAAAATTGAAAGTTAAAGGACTGAATTGACAAAACTGAAAGTTAGAGGACTAAAATGAAAAAACGTGAAAGTTAGAGGATTGAATTGACCAAACTAATTTAATATTGTACTACTACTAATAATAATATAAATTGAAAACAAATTCCAACATTAGACAAGTAATTAGTGAGCTAAGTAACAACCCATTCATTTTTTTTAAAAAAAAAATCGTATTCATTCAAGAAATAATGATCTGATGAAGGTCGATCCTGAACAAGCATTATCTTCAACATTTTCGTGAGACATTAGAGATTACTGTTCAATTACATTAAAATTATATTTATAAATTACATTATCAAATCAAATATTAAAAATTAAAAAATACATCACTTATCTTTGAAATATAATCTCTAAAATTACATTTTGAAATGTAATTGTTGGAATATAATTTGTTTCTTGTTATCATTAAAATTATATTTATTATTTTCTTAACAATTGTAGCATATTTTCTTTTTCTTTTACTATTTAAAAAAATAATAAAAAGAAAAATAATTTAATATGGCATAAATTAAGGTATAAAAAATGCAAAACTGACCCTCTAGTTTTCATGTTTTTTCATTTCAATCCTCTAATTTTCATATTTTTTCATTTCAGTCCTCTAACTTTCAGTTTTGTCAATTCAGTCCTCTAATTTTCAATTTTTGTCAATTCAGTCCTCCATTAAACGGCGTCGTTTTGGCAGCAGTAACGGATTTGTAACGGAGGACTGAATAGACAAAAATTGAAACTTAAAGAACTGAATTGACAAAACTGAAAGTTAGAGGGCTGAAATGAAAAAACATGAAAATTAGAGGGTGAGTTTTGCATTTTTGCCTAAATTATATGTATAAGATATTACAATCAAAATTGCTCATGCTCTAGCTCTAGCTCCAGCACCTTTAACATATACAATAATTATGTACAAAATTTTGCATTTCAACAGCCCTACTCTCATTGTGACATAATTAATGAGACTCATTTCTCAAGCTCAATCTGCTGAATTCCAGAAATCTTATATCAAAATAACTTATGCAGAGCTGACAAAGTGATTTACAAGTGACACTGGTTCAAAAAGAGAGAAAAAAATTAATCCTTCTTTTCTCAAGTGAAGAGCATCTTTAGTTCTTCTATACGAGCAGATCGAACTTCTTGATCAGTCAATGCACCAGCTATCATTCTCTGCTTGCGTGCTTGCACTGCTTCCATTCTTTCTTCGACAGTTCCCTATTGTCGATGCATTTCAATAAGAATAAAAAGTCGCACAGAAGAACATATTAATGGTTATGATGCAGCCGGGAATTTAATCTAATCTAGTGCGCCTATGAGAAATTGAATTTTATTGTGAAGGGAACCAGCTGCAGTTCTACTTTGAAAGATTTTGGATCATATGAACTGTCTCAACTAAGAAATTCAGGAACTTTTTTCCCTAGTAAAAAAGAAAATGTACCTTCACAATGAACCGTTTTATCATCACCCTCTTGGTTTGTCCAATGCGATGAATACGCATGACAGCTTGCTCCTCTACAGCCGGATTCCACCATGGATCCTACAACAGATGCAAAATATTGATTCATCATTGTATTACTCAGTTTGCTAAATCAGAAACATGTTGAACACAGAAATAGAACCCCATTAAGGGGGAACTATTTATCATTACTACATAAACAGCAAATCAAACTCCAATAATTTTAAATACAGATATATAAATACATTATCATAACACTATAACAAATCTAATTAGAGTCCCAAAACCATGCTGAAAAACTAAGGATCTAGTCATCTAGGCAATTTCCACCCACTTCGAATAGAACTCAAATCTACAATTTCCTGATTGTCAGACAAAAATTGAAAATGAATGCAAATTTTTTCTGCTATTTTATACAAAGCTACATACTTTTAACTCCAGAATTAGAAATGGTAACTGCAAAGTGTACTTACCAAAACAAAAGCATTGGAAGCTGCAGTCAGATTTATTCCAACACCACCAGCCTTTAATGACATCAGCAATACCTGAAGTCAAAATCACCATGCTCAAATGATTAACTCAATCCATCAACTAGACTAATTAAGAACTCCAACCTTGATAAAAGAAAAGTCACAAAACCATGATGTTGTTATCTTCTGAAAACTGTTTTAGTACTCTTTCACGTTGCTTCTGATTTAGAGTTCCATCCAGGCGAAGAAATGGAATGTTATTCCTGAACAGAAATGACAATAAATCGATAATAAGTGAATATTCATAACCAAATGAAAAAACATTGAAATTTTATATTCAGCTAGTGCAAAACAAAAACTAACTCATACAAATACAAAAGGTACGAAGCAATCTAAAAAGTGCTCTCCCTCACATGTGCACGCAATTCACTAAAAAAAACGAATCATATTACAATGGGAGTGAACTCAAGGTCCATAAGCAGGAGCAGAACAGGGTGTTCAGAAGGGCATCAAATTTGCTTTTCATGTTTTGGCCCTCCCTAGGGGTGGCTTTATACAACATGCCTCCCTGGAGTTGCAGAGTTCTGGCTCCCCCTCAGTCCACAAGTATACAAAAATAAAAAAGTTCCATGTGAAAAGACCACAGCTTCCGAGTTAGTGGAATAAAGAAGAAAAAGTTATGCATCATGTTCTTTAGAATGACTAACAAATTAGATGTACTAAATATTTAATTCTGATGATTCTTTTGATCATAGACAGCTGGATTAAAGGTTTTGCATAAAGTATCAACAGGCTCTTAAGGTCTTCTAGAGAAGAATACTAATTCAAGACTATTGTAGTATGCTCACAAATATTCTCCTCCAAATTAAGCCACTACATATATTTACCGAGAAAGAGGAATTTGCAAGAGGTCCAAAAAGGCAGTCCACTGGCTAAATAAAATGCTCTTGGAACCTGATGAACGTAGATTTTCAAGTTCTTTCAAGAGAAAAGCAATTTTAGTTGATTCCACCCAGTTCTTGTCAACATCAACCTGGAACCTACTACCAGTCGGGGCTGTAATAAGATCTTGCCTACTGACAATTTTCCTGAAATAAGGCAAAAACATAAGACCTGAGCGAGTATGACCAGTAAATTTAATTGTAAAAATAATTAAAAATCCAAATATAAAAAGTGGAAGGTTTAATTTGAAAATGAGGGAAAGTGAAGATAAAATTACAACACCAAAATTCTTTGACAATACCTGCAAACAGGACATAAACCACAAGTAGGAGTTTTCCAACTTGCTAACAGACATTCTCGGCATAAGCGGTGAGCACACGGTGTCAATACTGCATCTTCAAATGCTTCAAGACATATTGGACACTCTCCCTGTTCTCCTTTTCGTAGCTCCTCCACAACCTCTTCTACATAAGCCCGTGAGGGCACATCTTTGGCTTCCCCTTCCAAGAAGTTAGGACCACCTTTCAGGAAACGTTTGCCTAACTTATTTAGATCTGAGTACTCTTGAGTATCACCTCGACTGGATGCATTAAAGTCACTCGTCATTAATCAGTTTATGGTTAGCCTCTTTTACAAAGATACATAGAAAACTATATTATAGTACCCTTGTCTTTGAACGTTAACTATTGGAAAAAGAAAAGAAAAAAAATTTACATATTCAATACCTAATCAATTAAACTATAAATATATTGTGGCACTCAAATAACTAGCTCAAGCAACAATCCAGTTTTGCATCCCACCCCACTATCATTAACCATCATAAACAAACAATGAGCATATTTAATTTTAATTAAAAAAGCCTACTGTAGTAAGAACAAAGCAAGAAAAGAAGCTGAGGTCCACACCTCATTACAAGGAATGGATGATCACAACATTGGCGAAGTCGCAAAAGTAACTCCAATATAGAGGCATAATTATGAAGAACTCGTCCTTGTTCGACAAATTGATCAAATTTCACCTGAAAAGATCCCATCAAAATGTTTATGCATAAAATAATTCAAGAAGATAATTTGAATTTAAAAGAAACAGATAAAAGTCAATCCTGAAACAGAAAATACCTTGGATCTTTTAAAGAGTGCCTCATAGAAGTCTTTTTCAGCTTCTGTGAGCTCACAGTAAATCACCTGCATTTCAGCTGGAGGGAGGACTAGAATTGGCCTGTGACAAACAAAATGTCAGGCTCACAATATACAAAAAGCTGAGATAGGATTATTAACACATTACTTAGCTGTCAATCTCACCTGCCCTCTCGATCAGTACTAGACTTTGTTCTCCTTAACATGATCGGCTTCAAAATACACTGGACCAACTTTAAACCTCTCTCATCACCTTCCTCATATGGTTTTTGGATAAGTTTATTCCACCTAGATTATAAAGAATCATATAGCAGATACATCTTAGTCATGGTACATCAACTCAATCAGAAATAGAAATATAAAAGTAAAATTTGCAAAAATCAGGGCCTAGATATGCAACTGGAATGAAAAGTTATCTAATTCTCAGAAGTCTTGTTTATATATTTAAACCTCAACCCCCATCACTTAAGCTGCTTTTATGAAATATGTATGTAGAAGCACATACACATCCCAACTTATGAGAGAGGGGAGGAAGAGGGAAGGAGGGTGAGATTTCTCAATTATTGTCCAGGAATGCAAGAAATCAATTGTATTCACATGATTTGAGATTCCCAAAAATCTGGCATCAACTTGAAAGTGAAATAAAAATACTTTGTAGTAATTTTATTGAACATGACATTACTATCCTTACAGATAATATAAAAGCCAGCACCAAGAGCAACAATTGAATGTGACATTACTGTCCTTACGGATAAGTAAATAATTTCTAAAATTAATGACACACCTTCATCCCCAGGAAATGATATCAACTGAATATCAAATCCTAGCCAATTAAACTCTAAATATCCTTAAGCAAAACAATTCATCCAACAATATCATTTTAGAAACAAGCTAAAGCAACTGTAACATTTTGCAAGCAAATATTGGAACCCTAAAATTGTGCTGTGCATGTTCCACAAAAACAGAGAAGCAAAACTGACCATGCCCAGTTCCCCCATGGTTCCACCCTTAGAAACCGAAGAAGACTGTATATGTCCTCCAAGTTGTTCTGTCAAACAGATATATTGCACATCAGAAAAGATACAAGAGCATGAAGCCAAAGAACGAATAGCAAAATTACAATCTACTATATGAAGCACTCTAGTCAACATAGAAATGACTTGCAGAAGAGAAAAGGCTCAACTTCTTATAAAAAAACAAAGCAAGGACTTAGTGAGCTAGTCCAAACTCCAAAACCTCAAGTTAACTTGAATACAGAAAACAAATGCACACGGCATGTCAATGATCAGCACGACATAAAACAAAAATTGGAAGCAACTATATGAATATATCACAGTGCTTAATAGATGCACAGGAATGTAAGAAACCAAGGTTATGAGGCCAGCCCTTCAAGCAGAAAACCTATCCCTCAAGATTGTTCAATATTTTGTAAGAGTAAATGTGTTCTACAAAACCTGATCTAGAATAAAAGAGCCTGATGATGCAACTAATCTCAAAGGCATTATGAGGGCGCAAGAATAAGCCAAAAAGGTAAAAGACCTTTAAGTGAAAAAAATAACATCACGCTTCAAACGTGAAAAACTCAACATACAAAACATTTAGAGGTTAGCAAATCATCAAACAATTAATCAGGGGGATATAATCCACAATATGGAAGAAACCCATGTCCCATGGACTTATCAAGAAAAAATGGCTTTTTGTTCAATTAAATAAGATGAAATTTCCCTAAGGAATAACTTCACCAGCTAGATTATAGACAAACCCAAAAAGGGGAAAAAAATACTGGCCAAATGGCTCCAATCACCTCCTTAAACGGGAAATCAAGAGTCAGGCAGAGCATTCAGTCAGCAGCTTGATAGAGTGATATACTGGGAACTCAAGCCATGGAAGAGGGTTGAGGAAAAAGGATGAGAACTTTCATGCAATAATTAAACAAATTGACCCAGTTAAGCAGAAAATACTGAAACGTGTTGGAAAATGGTTCCCCTATTTTCAGAAAAGACTGACACTGCAGAAAAATTGCTATTTGCTTTTTAACTATCTGGTTTGAGTTTTAACAAGAGAAAAGAAGCTCAAATAATAGAATAAAATGATTTCTGAAAAACAAAGGTCGACTTGAGGTCAAAAGTGAGTTCTAAGTACCTGGATAGGAGTGCCTGTGAGACACCAGCGGCAATCAGCAACAAGAGCTGCAGCAGCAATGGAAACTTGGCTTTTAGCTGATTTTATGGTATGCGCCTCATCAAGAACTACTCTCAACCACCTAATCGAGTAAAGACTGCCGTGGTCGTCAGCATTCTTTTGAAAAAAAAAAAAGTAATGATGAAAACTTGCTTGGCTGAAATACCAAAATGAAGTCAGAAAATTCCAACAATGTAAAAAAAAAAGGTTTTTCAAACTACCTCTGCTGAAAATTCTGAGGATAGTATTCCATACGTAGTGATTACAACATCACTCTGTGCTAAAATATTTGCATCCCTTTGTCTAGTTTGTCCATAATGAACATGAATAGATAGAGAACCTGCTTGTGCATGAGTTTCAACCTCAGCCTAATAACAAACAGAAATGTTCAGACTGAATACCAGAAATATTGAAATCTCTATGATGCAACGGACATGAAGAAAAAGTTTTTGTGCTTAATAAGTCAACCACTTCTAAGTACGCAGGTGCAATATTTATGCAAAAGGAGAAAGCATGCAACCTAAATGGCAAAGCAAATACCTTCCACTGGCCTAGAAGAGTCATAGGACATATGATCAAAGTGCCACCATTCATAAGGCTATTATTTTGATTTATCAACTTATTGATGCCCAAAGATTTTGATTCTATCTTCATGAGATTTGGTGATTGATCTGAAATATCATAGCCTTCAATAGCCCCATCAGAAGACTGACTACCTGATAGTCCACCTCTTTCTGAATGAGTGAGTAGGAGGGCTATGGTCATGACAGTCTTTCCAAGACCCATAGCATCTGCCAGAATCTAATGCATAACCAAGTCAGTACATGGTAAGAACATGACAATAACAGGTGGGTATTTAATTCTCATCTAAAACTGGAGCATTTAGGGCTTACTCCTCCTTTGGCCATTTGAAGTGCGCTTGGGAATTCTGTGGTAGCCTCACCTGAAAATGCATTCAAATAAACTACAAGCTCCCTCCTACAAACCGAAACGCCAATAAAAATCCAATCTCACATAAAAAGATAAAGTCAAATACAATAAAATGGCAATACACCATACTCGTCTGCTAGGCGGTATGCCTCCCAACATGGGTGAAGGGTTGTTGCTGCCCCATCCATGCATTGCCCCCTCTCCAGCTGAACCATCCAATGAAGGGCCTGCTTTTGATAGGGCCAAAGATCACACTGAAGAGTACTTGGGGGGTCCATTTCCTAAGACACAACAATTTGAAAGTAATTAAAACTGCCATAAGCATTTCAAATTCCATGCTAATACATCACTTTCAGACATCATAATACCTCTAACTCAGAGCTGTATCCAACGCCAACAATATTGTCAACATCAGAGTCTGAAATGTGCTCCACATTGTCAACATCATTTACTTTTTCCGACTGAATCTTAGACTTGTTGACATGCAACAATGAGGCATGGATACCAGAACCATCCTGTTAACGAGAAATCAGGATCCAGTCTCCAATGTGAAAAAAATAATTGAATGTGGATGATGGGTTTGTATCTACCTGTGAATCCAAAGGTCGTTTCCTTGTGTACAAATCATTGGGAGTAAATTCTGCCTATAGACAAACAAACAATGAAGAATAAAAGAGTTTGCTACCAATTTCCAGATATATAAACATCTACGTAAAATAAATAATTATTTTACCAGAGAGCCCAAAAAAATTATTTTACCAGAGAGAGCCCAGATGCATTACAAATCATTAATTTAAGATTTAGCTATTGGCAACTGCATACTCAGATCAAAGAAACAGACTCCCGATGAGAAGGCTCAGAAATCAAAATTGCTAATTGTCACCTTCTTGAAAGGAGTCATGCCGAGCAGCCGGAACAAATTTTGGAAAGGATGACTAAGACTAGCTGAATCCTCAGATGAATTGTCACATGCTTTAAGTGAGGTCGCGTGGTGCTTCCGGAACATAGAACTATTGATATACACCCTGAATTGAGATAAAATTCAAATTCATCAACTATGTTACACAACTTCAAAAGCATTATATCAGTAAACAATACAAATATACATATCAAACCATAAAATGAACACACAGCCACTTTATCTAGCCTGTGACAAATGCAAGTGGCAGAAATTAAATTATTTTTTTCTTAAAACTGCAATTACTCACAGAAAGCGTACCTTATTGACAAAACAATGCTGTCCATAATGCCCAACACTTCAGAAGCATACTTGCAACACCCCAGAATTCTAACTTTCTTGTCCCTCACCAATGGTAACAAACACCGAGACCATTCATTCGGAATTCGACCAATCTGCCACAACCCAATAAAATTCTCAAATAAAGCAATTCATAACCAAACAATATTTTTCAAATCACATCAAAGTCGGCAGACAATACATTAACATCAAAATGCTTAGATAACAGAACTCATAATCAAACACTTTGCATTAAAGTACACAAATAAACCCAACATTAAAATTTCAGTAAAATCCCAAATCTTCAGCAAACTATTATCTCTTCACATTTTCATAGACTTACTTCGCCAGAACTCTTTGTCGAAAACCTTACAATCTCCGAACACGCCACCACTGATTGCCTCGCCCTCCCAAAACTCTTACTTGGCAACTTATAATTCAAACTATTAGAACTCTTCAACGGAAATGTGAACGTTACTTCATCCCCGCGCCTCAACTTCCTCCCCTTAGTTGTCGACATAGCCGCCACGTCACCCCACCCCACAAACCACCATTCGCTCTCCTTGTTGTGGATCCCAATCTCGCCTAGATCTTCAACAATGGCGCCAGCTACGGTTCCGTTTTTACCGTTTTCAATTTCTCTACTGATCACCAGCTTCGGTATTGCAGCTAATGGCTTTATCTCGGGGGTTTTGAAATTGGGAGTGTCGAATATTATGTTGATCGCAGCAGTTGCGTCGTGCTTGGCCATGTGTATGGCCCTGATTAAGTCTGTGTCGGAGTAGTCCGGGCCCACGATTGACCGGACGGTGGATAATAGCTCGTCGGTTACCTTGGTTCCCATTCGATCCAACAATTGCAAAACCCTAACCCTAATTGAAATTCAGTGAGTGCGGATATTTAAATGGCGCGTTTAGGGAATGGTGAAACTATATTAGATGATGAGAGAAAGCGTCCGGTGCTACACAGAGCGGCGGTGCATGTTAGCGGGCGGTGGTAGTTGGAGAATGAGCGGACGGATTCGGAAAATAACAAGGCGGTGTTTAGAAAATAAGAAGGGCGATGGAGTGCGTAATTTTAATTTTGGCGCGTCTCGTTCCCGCCATCTTTTTTTAAAAATAAAAAATAAATGGAAACTTAGGGGGTGTATTCAATTGAGATTTTAAAAGACTATTTATGAATAAATAAGTCCTGTAGATTTTAAAAGACATTTAAAGAATGTAATAGACATTTAAAGAATGTGATGACTTACAAGATTTTATTAGATTTCTTTTAATCAAGATTTTTTACATATTAGATTTTAAAAGACTTATTTCATAAGAATTTGTAAGATTTGAAATGACCATTATATTTTTTTTTCCTTTTTTATAATAACCATAAATAAAAAAAAGTTAATGAAGTCAATTGGTTCAAAATGTCCAAATGTCATTTCTCTGACCTAGGAATATTTTATGAGTTTCTATGAGAAAATGTCATTTCTCTGACTTAGGAAGAAAAGATAACACTTCGGCATCAATGATCTTAATAATTGATAAATAATTTTTTCCTTAAATTTGGGTTTTTTTAAAAAAAATAAAATACAAATAAAAATTAGCGAGAAAATGAGGAAAAAAATCATTGTTGTGCTAAATTCATTTTGTACATTATTATCTATCCGAATGAAGAAGTTATGTTGGCCTCAAAAAAATCTAGGAAATTATCTTTAAATGTGATAGAATTTTCCTCATCGAAAATGAAATTCATTAAGAAAAATAGTTGGAGAAATTACATTATCAGTTGCATTTAAAAGAAAGTCATATTATTTTATTTGAAAGAAAAAAGAAGAAATTACTAATAGGCAAGTAATTTGTTCACGAAGAATTAACATGTATGTTCATCTTCTATTTTCTAACTAACATGTATGTTCATCTTCTATTTTCTAACACTCAAAAAATCTTATGTAAAAAGTCTCATGAGTTAGGGTGGGATTTTTTATAGAGTTTGATATTTATATTTTCACTAAAAAGTCCCCCAGAATCACACATATAAAAGAATCCTTCAAAATAATTATGTTTTTCAATACCATAAGACTTTCTATTACTTGTTTAAAATCCTGATTGAATATCACTAGATTTGGATGCACTCTTTAAAAAATCCTAATAGTCTTAATGGAATACCACAAGACTTTTTTGATTATTTAAAAATCTTAATGGAATACCACAAGACTTATTTAACCCAAAAAAGTCTTTTAAAATCTCAATTGAATACACCCCCCTTAGTATCCGATCTGGCCTTAAACGGAGTTAGTAAAACCATCGACTACCATAAGCTCTTATAAAAAAATATATTATTATATTCAAATTCAAAAACTAACAACTAAATCTTAATCCTTTTGCCATAAAGCCTACTGAAAAAAATTAATTATTTTGATATTGCCTTTTCATAAAAAAAGAAAAAAATTAAATAAAATACCATACATTAAGCCAAAACCAACTTATTAGAATATTGTGATCATGAGTTAATAAATCATCAACTAATTTCATATTTGATTATTGTGTGAGAAATGTAACATATTATTTTATTATATTTGTATTCTTGACTTGTGTGCATGTTAAATTTTGTACTGCCCCAACTAGTCACATACAGACATTGCAATTCCGAACACTGCTTCTGAGTGCACGATTGCAATTGAGAGATATGACGTCGGTTCTGATATTAATTATTACAAACTCATTGATATAACTCATCTTTGAAAACTGATTTGTAAGAAAAGAATGTCCATTGATTAATAAACCACTAACCAATATCATATTTGACCAATATGAGGATGAATAGACCACAAAATATAATATATATATATATATATATATATATATATATATATTTTTCATTTTAGTGAGTACAAAGCTAAATTATCTACTTAACAAATTAAAATTTTAGATTGAGTAAGGACGACTATCTCACTTGCCTCTTAGTAGTTCTATCACTAATACATGCATATAATACTTTTGGCAATGAACAATTTAATTTTTATTATGGAAAGTGACACACAAGTATCATGTATATACATGTTGTATTCTATGTCGTTAATAGATTTTTCGATACTTTTGAGTTATTTTCATATGATTAGTATTAAATAACTTGAATATCTAAAAATATGTCTAAATATGGCAAAAAATGATTTAAAACTTATATAAAAGTGACTCAATTATCAAAGAATATTTTACATTAGGGACTAAAACTTGTATTTTTAAAACGACATGGACTAAAGTGTCATTATAACAATTTATAGAGTAATTGAATATGATTTTCCTTGTTTATTATTTAGTTAATGAATAATTGCGTGAAGGTGAATATTGTAAAAAGGCTTTTATTAAAAAATCCAATTTCGATGGAATGTGAATTATTTAGATATAGCCAAAATAAAAATTTTAGATTTAGTCATAATATAATATATTTATCAAAAAGGACAAGAAGTAATAATATTTAAAAAAAAAAAAAAAAAAACAACAAAAGTAGGAAAAAAAATGCAAAACTGACCCTCTAACTTTCACGTTTTTTTTTTCCATTTCAGTCATCTAACTTTCAATTTTTGTCAATTCAATGCTCCGTTACAAATTTGTTATTGTTGCCGTTACAAATTAGTTATGCGCCATAACATAACTATTTGTAACGGCAACAGTAACGAATTCGTAACGGTTACCATTGCAAATTAGTTATGCGCCCTAACATAACTATTAAGTAAAAAAAAATATTTGTTCGGTTTACGTTTCGGTTCGGTCGATTTTTTTCCCCATTCGATAAGCCCCAATTTTGACTGATATGCCAGTTCCAATTTTTAAATACTTTTACCTAAATTTCTAACATAATGCAGGTTAAAAATTGTCACCCCAAACGGTACTACAAGTAACAAATTACAAATATTTCATTAAATAAATTTTCAATAAATACCAAATAAATTAAATAATATCACAAATAAAATTATAAAATAACAACATAATGCGATTATATTTTAAAAAATTATAAATTTTTTTTAAAAAAAATAACAACATAATTCTGGTTTGGTTCGGTTTGCGTTTCGGTTCAGTTCGATCGATTTTTTTCCCCACTCGATAAGCCCCAATTTTGACTGATATATCAGTTCCAATTTTGAAATATTTTTACCTAAATTTCTAACATAATGCAGGTTAAAAATTGTCATAAATTCGGATTTTTTTTTAATAATTTTCGAATTGGACCAAACAAAATTTTTTTACTTAATAATTATGTTATGACGCATAACTAATTTGTAACGACAACAATAACGAATTTGTAACGGAGCATTGAATTGACAAAAATTGAAAGTTAGAATACTGAATTGACAAAACTGAAAGTTATAAGACTGAAATGAAAAATGTGAAAGTTAGAGGGTCAGTTTTGTATTTTTGCCAAAAAATTAAATACCCACACGTTTGTTTTGCGATGTGTGCTTAAATTTGATTATCTTTTTCATTTTTCTATCATTTTTTTAAAGCTTAAATATCTTTCAAATATAAAGTGTTTTACGAAAAAGTATATAAATTAATAATATATAAATGATGAGCTTTAGAATTATTGATAGTTTTGACGAAAAAATGGGTCAATAATGACCATTGCATTTATAATAAAATAATAATATAAAATAAGTATTTTTCAAGCATTAATATCTCAATCACATTGTCAACCATCATTCAAATTAATTATCTCAATCACATTGTCAACCATAAATCATATTGAACACAATTATAATTCTGACTCAGTCACATTAGTTACTTCATTCACATTATCAACCCTCAGACATATGGAGCATAGTTATAATTGTGACATTAGTTATACCTGACCGTGGTTCGGTTCCGAATAGCAAACCGAACTGGAACCGAACCAGTCAACAGTTCGGTGGTTTCGAACCGAACCGGGACCACTGAATAACCGGTTCAGTTTCGATTCTTCAAAAATTTTCGAATCGAACCGGAACTGAGGGTTGAACCGAACCGCAAACCGGACCGGATAGCCCAAAATTTTAACTATTTATACTAATTTTTAATTTTTTGTTTTGTTTTACTTTTGTACTTTTTATATATATAAAAAAAAAAGATGAAGAATATAACAAAATATTTAGTTGTCGTCGATGCTTATATGTCATGTGTCGTCGTTTGTCTACATCTTATACAGTTAATATACAGTTATAATAGGGGATAATATTGTTTAAAATACTATAATTTTACATAAATTGATAGAACTGGTTCCCGAAAATGGTTATGGAACCAATTCGGGAATTGATTATCGATTTCGATTTGGAACCGAAACTGATGTGGAATCAAAACCGAACCGAACCGTACAGTCGGTGGAACCGCGAACCGCTGGTTCAGTTTCGGAACTAAACTGTGGTCGAGGCTAACATCGAATATATTACAGACCCTCAATCGCACTCGTGATTTCAGTCACATTAGTTAACTCAGTCACATTGTCATCCCTCATATACATTGAGAACAATCACATTTGTGACATCGGTCACATATTGTGACTATGATTTTTTTTACCCACAGTCTAAAATGATTGTCAATTTAGTGTGTGTATAAGTGTTTATTTATTTAGGCATAATCACAATGTGATTATTAATGGTTTCACCCTAAAAAAAAAAACAAAAACAAAACAACCAAAGATGAATTAATATTCATTGTACATTTAAAATAGAAACATGTGCTTTTAAAAACGTAGTGGCCAAATGATATATAAAGAGTTAAAATATATATAGACTTGCACACCATTTTTTTAAGTTAAAAAAAAATATACCGTAATACGATTTACATGAATAATATTTTTTTGCTTTAGAAGAGTAAAATGAAAAAAATTAGGTAAAATATCTTATTAGTTAAAAATTGATTAAAAAATAATAAAAAAGGAAATAAAGATAAATAAAATTTAAAATCTTAGGATTAAAGAGGAAACAAATTTAGAGGTAGTTTTTTTTTAAAATAATAACTGATAGGAAATTTAATTTTGTAATAAATTTATATATTATGAACAATAAATATGATAATGATTATATTATAAATTAAAAATATAATTTCCTACGATTCTCCATTCTGAAGGAATAGCGGTAGCGGGTAATGCTAAAAAAAAGTGAATAATTTTCCCGCCAATTTGTTCCACTAAGCTTATCCAAATTTGCTTTCCGTTAAAGTTTTTAACGAAAAGCGTCGCCGGATCGGAAATTGACTCTGAGTTGACTCGCTATACCCCGAGTCTGTACCGCTTTACATAATTACATATTATTTTTTATTTAATATTTAATTATATGAGCCGGTATTCATAATAGAGTCTGCATGGGGAGTGGGTCAATCGCGTGCAAGTACGTGTAGCTTGCACTTGCTTTGACTTTTGTCATAGTAGTTTTTACCAATTACTGGTTGATATATAATTTATGATGAAAAATTATATTTAAAGAAAATTTGATTAATGATTTTTCATCCCGATTCAAAAAAATCAATTTAAATTTGGGGTGATTATTTGTTATTTCGAATCATAATCGAAACTCAAGATTCAGAACTCCATATTATTTAGTATATGATTTGAGATGGAAAATTATCATAACAAAAATTTTGGTCAGGATTCATTCTAATTTTTCTTCTTAATTAAAAAAACTGACCAAAATATTGACCGATTTTTTTATTTTATCGAGAATTATTATTGGGACAGAATGTATGATTGCCATGTATAAGACTAGTCTTACCATCTTTTTGGATATAAAATTATATTTATCGAAATTTTCTACAAGTTTGGTTAGATTTATGGTCTATAATTAATCAAAGAAAATAAATATTTTCACTTGTTCGGATTTTTTCTAAGTCAAGTTTTTTCGAATGTGGTGTGAAAATATAATGTCACCTTATTTTAAGAGTATACATAATTTTTGTTGGAGCAACTTTTTAGACTTTACCTTTTTTTTTTTAAATCGTTGGAAATCGCACCGTCAAACCACTCATTCAGACCACCCATTAGATTTTACTCCAGCTAAAATATATCAAAGTGGTCCTACAAAATTGGCACAACTAATTAGTAAACTTTTCACCTAATTCAAGAATGATTTATGTTGTGACCACATGCAATTTTAATAAAAGTTGTAAAAAAAATGAAAATTTTAAATCAATTGGATAAATTTTTGAAGGGGGGAAAATGTAAACTTGTATTTTTATTTTGTATATAAAATTTATAACATATTTAAACCACATTGTGCTTTTTAAAGCTATATTTAAATAAATTATTTCAATATACATTTATAATTAAATTAAATATTAGGTTGTGAAAATATAAAATTAATGCATATGTTTATCAAGTTAATCTTTTGTCTCTATATTAGCAACTTTTTATTTTTCGTAACTCCAATTATTATGATTTTTTAAATTAAAGACCATCATGCATTGTATTATTATCTATTTATTTTCCTCGTTATACCTATGAAATGAAGGCTTGTCTCAACATGTATACACTTTAAAGTGAATAATATAAATGATGAATGAGAACGGTTGAAAAAATGAATTATTTGTGTATTGTATTTCTAATTCTTATTACACTTATTCGGATACTGTGTTCTTACAAAAACTTGAACAAACAGTAAACACAATACAAATAATATAGGCAGTTAGGAGATCCAGAACCAGCCTTAGACTTTGATTAAACACAACCCCTGAAAACAAGCTACAGCCCCTGACAAGCTTCAAACCCTGAAGGGTAGACCCTGATGAGTAGACCCTAATGACGAGGTTCAAACCCTGATGAGCAGACCCACACGAGCAGACCCACACGAGAAGACCCACACGAGCAGACCCTGAGTTTTAGACGCTGAGGTATAATTCAGACGCAGACGAAGATTCAGACCTTGAGCGATGTGCGTCAGACCATAAAGTGTCTGCCTCTGAACTTGGACTCCAAAAGTGAACCCGGTGATGATGCCTTTGAACTTAGCCCCTGAGATGAAGTTGCGGCGAGCCTCTGAAATCAGTAAATGAGTCAGAATCAGACCAATACTTCACTATTCCGAGGCTTATTGATGAGGCAACAATCTCCTTAAAACAAATTCGTCCCATACCGAACGGTGCAGTAGAATGTGAGATGTTTGTTGCCCATGATGCAACGGAAACAAACAAGTATGGGCACCACCAAACTTGTTTTCAACGAACCACAAGGTGTTTGAACTCTCCCAAACAAAAACAAAGGAAAAAAATCGAGGGAAATCCTTAAAACGAAAGCTTCTCAATTTTTCTTGCGTGTTGTGTATGTTAAAAACGAAAACACTGCCCACTTTAAAAGAAATTAACATGCCAATTAAATCACATTAGTGATATGCATTTCATTTGAAGTAACCACCAAGTTAATTAATGGAATTAATTTAACTGTTATTGAACTTCAAAAGGCTTGGAAAAATAAAGAGACTTGCAAAAATTGGTTGGGCCGGGCCCGCACAATTTGGTCCGACATTCGTGTACGCAGGACGCGCGGGTGCACACGAGTCAGGCTTGTTCGGATTTTGATTTGCATCCCCTTGGGCGCGCACGTAGAGAGAGCCTCTATCCTTATAACTCTTACCCATCTACACATGAGAAATCATATATAAGCACAATTTCTCTCTATTAGCTTTTCCATGTGGGACAATCTCATTTCTCATTATTTTCCAACACAAATGGGTGAACTTTGAGCAACAATTTCTCATTCACCCAATCACCATTTTAAGCATATGAATATACCATTCCGAACTACTCACGGAGGAGTATCCGAATCACTAAAAAATAACCACTAACACGAAGTGGATCATGCTTAAAATTGTGCCACAAAATGCTTACTAATAGCATTTTCCAACAATACCCCACATGAATGAAATTGGCGAAAACGTCAAATAAAATTACTTTATAAAAACATTTTATTTTGACCTTGAAGAGTTCATTGCATATGATAGGTAGGCCTCGACCTTTGAACATTCCCTTGTGAAAATATATCTCATTTACTAGCTGACAGTGGACACGATGTCATTGAACTGTACTACCGTTCATGTAAATGGAAAACATATATCACACAGATATTTTACCTAACACACATGAGTTCTCATTATTATGTTCATTTTGGCCATAAACATCTATCTGGTTCTGCAATAGTTTCTAAGAATTGAGCCTCATACAATTTCCTTTGAAG
The DNA here is from genome assembly GCA_019454045.1 of Zanthoxylum bungeanum. Classification (NCBI taxonomy): domain Eukaryota; kingdom Viridiplantae; phylum Streptophyta; class Magnoliopsida; order Sapindales; family Rutaceae; genus Zanthoxylum; species Zanthoxylum bungeanum. Next base: position 77,957 of record SKCR01032168.1, read on the forward strand.
CGGCCCCACTTCTCTCTCACATATGTGATTTCTTATTTAAGAGTTTCTCGTAATACTCTGCTCGGATTCCCGATGCATAAGAATCATTAAAAGACCTCTATCCATACGAGCATCACTGTTTCATTTCACCATAGGAATGGACTAGAGGGTAACCCCCCACAGTGAACCAAATATGTCTTTTACGAGTAGGTTGTCCCTTTGAATCTAGATATTGGGATCTACAGTCAACAATGTTGGGTTTTCCTTCGTAATAAACATTTATCTAATGGGCTTTAGTCTCATTCCCCTCGATGATTTCACATATAACTCTCTGTTTAACCCTTTGGTTAGCGGATCCGTAATGTTATCCTTTGACTTCACATAGTCAATTGAAATAACTCCAGTAGAGAGTAATTATCTAACGGTATTGTGTCTACGACGTATATGTCTAGACTTACCATTATTCATATTGTTATGTGCCCTTCCAATTGCAGATTGACTATCGCAATGAATGCAAATTGCTGGCACTGGCTTAGGCCAACTTGGAATATCCTCTATAAAATTTTGCAGCCATCCTGCTTTTTCAGCACACTTATCTAATGCAATGAATTCTGATTCCATTGTAGATCTGACTATCACAGTCTGTTTGGAGGATTTCCATGATATGTATGCACCTGTTAGTGTAAACACATAGTCAGTGGTAGACTTTGAGTCTTTCATATCATATATCCAGTTTGCATCACTGTATCATTCGATTACGGTTGTATATCTATGATAGTGCAACCCATAATTACGAGTAAAACGTAGGTACCTGAGTATTCTCAATATTGCTTTCCAGTGATCAACCCCTCCATTACTCGTATATCTGCTGAGCTTGTTTACTGTACATGTTATATCAGGCCTTGTACAACTCGATAAATACATCAGACTCCCGATCACTCTAGAGTATTATACTTGAGATATACCATCTCCCATATTCTTTGATAGATGTAGATTCACATCTAATGGAGTTATAGTCACATCAGAATCATCATTGTTGAATTTACCAAGAATTTTATCCACATAGTGCGACTGATCAAGAATAAGTCCATCTGGACTTCTCGAGATCTTTATTCCCATAATGACATCTGTTAGACCCATGTCTTTCATGTCAAACTTAGATTTCAGCATATTCTTGGTGGATTTCACCATTTTAATATCACTCCCAACAATCAATATGTCATAAACGTAGAGACATAAAATGACATAGCCAACTTTTGTCTCTCTGACATAAACACATTTATCACATTCATTGATTTTGAAACAATTTGCCAATATGGTGTCATCAAACTTTTTATGCCACTGTTTCGGAGCTTGTTTCAATACATACAAGGATTTTACTAACTTACAGACTTTCTTTTCTTGTCCTGGAGCTATAAAGCCTTCAGGTTATTCCATGTAGATTTCTTCATCCAAATCTCCATTTAGAAAGGCCGTTTTCACATCCATCTGATGTACCTCAAGATTGCGCAAAGCAGCAATCGCTAGTATCATCCTTATGGAATTTATTCTCGTTACAGGAGAATAAGTGTCAAAGTAATCAATACCTTCACGTTGTCTGTAGCCTTCAATTACAAGTCTTGCTTTGTACTTGTCAATTGATCCATCTGCCTTCATTTTCTTTTTGAAAATCCACTTGGACCCTATAGGTTTACACCCTGGAGGAAGGTCCACTAACTCACAGGTGTGATTTTGTAAGATGAATTCAATTTCACTATTGATGGCATCTTTCCACAAAGCACCATCAGCTGACCTTACAGCTTCGTTATAGTTTTGAGGATCATTTTCTATCAAAAATGTCAGGAAATCTGAACCAAATGATTTTTTCCGTTATAGCTCATTTGCTACGTCTAGGTCCAAGTTCAACATCTTGTTGATCCTCTGAAATATTTATATGTTATTGGTCCTGACTATCTTCAATGATAGCCTCATGTGTCCGTTTGTACACATTTGAATTCGAATTTGTTTTACAAGGAAAAACGTATTCGAAAAAGGATGCATTCATCGACTCCATTATCGTATTTTTGTGAATATCTGGTATATTAGATTCATGCACAATAAATCGATAAGCATCACTGTTATGTGCATATCCTATGAAAATACAATCAACAGTTTTTTGGTCCTATCTTCACCTTCTTAGGTGGATGAATGACTACTTTGGCAAGACACCCACATACTCGTATAAATTTATAGGAAGATACTCTTCCTTTCCATATTTTATAAGGAGTTTTCCCTGCTTCTTTTCTTGGTACCTTATTTAAAAAGTAATTAGCTGAAAAACATTATTTAAATTTATAATTAAAATACAATTATAAAAAATATGAAACACACAACTCAATGTATTATTTTAAGAAAATGAAAAAAAAATTAATATCAAATAAAATATATTCACAAATAATAAGAAAAATCTATTACTGATTGTGGAGTGGGTCAGCATCTAAGTAAAATTAATGGCAGTAAGACAGTCACAATTTTTCTTTCGGTAAGAATACCTGCACAGGATTACTACCTTTTTAGTTTTCTCATATTTACAAATCCTTCAATGTCCACGTCATTAATTTAAAAAGCTAATTTCGGCCTGGACTCGAACGATTCGAATTCCGCCCGACTCAATGAGTTAGAAACATTCCCCGATTTAACTCGAAACCCGAAGCAACGGAGGGGCCTCTCTTTTTAGGGCTTCAATCCTTCTCTCTGGAAAAAAAAAAAAATACAGAAAAAGAATTCAATGGCGGTTTTTAAACCCTAACAAGGTATACTTTTCTTCTAACTGATAAAACAAAAATTTAAAATTTCAATTCTAAAAATCAAATCAATAATTTGCAACTTTTCCATATTTTTTTTCAACTTTTTTTGTATTATTAACAGTTAGTAGGATTCACTAATGATTTTGTATCGACTGATTTGTATTTTTGTTTGTTTGTTTTTTTCTAATAGGATCTGTATAAAATATAGATCTCTTAGTTACTTGATACGAAGCATTTGTTAAAAATTTGAGCAAATTATACGATTTTGTGGAACCCTAGAATTATTTATGAGTAGGTGAATCTAGGGTTCCGATTTGATTTGGCCAGATTTGGTTAGTAATCGATATAATTGATGGAGGCTAAGGTGAAGAGACCTAGGGGTAGGCCGAGGAAAAGAAAGAGACCGGAGAATGAGGATGTTACGGATTGTGTTGGGGGCAAGAAGCAGGGAGTTGTTGAGGCAAAACCTATTGCATTAGTCGGTAGATATGTGTTGAAAGAATTTGAGAGTGGAATATATTTAGGAAAAATTGCGTATTATGATAGTGGATTATATAGGGTGAATTATGAGAACGGTGATTGTGAGGATTTGGAGAGCAGCGAGCTTCGTCAGTTTCTTTTAAGTGAGAATGTTTTTGATGCTGATTTAAGTCGGAGGAGGAAGAAGCTTGATTATTGGCTGGTGAAAAGGAGTGTGAATAACTATAAGGGTAGGTTAGAAAAGAAAGATGGAGATGCCAAGGGTGAGGTGGATAGGGGAGAAGTGTCTACATTGAGTGAGGTGAGTGGGGGCTTGACGGTTGAGGATGGTGGTGAACAAGTTGAAGGTGATATGGACTCGTCTAGTGATTCATGTGAGCACATGCTAGAGACGGATACAGGTTTGGAGACTGAAATATCACTTGTTCCACCTCCGCAATTGCCTCCATCTTCAGGGTCTATAGGTATGCCAGATGAATATGTTTCACATCTTTTTTCGGTCTATGGGTTCTTGAGGTCATTTGGCATACACCTGTTTTTAAGCCCATTTGGTCTAGATGATTTTGTTGGGTCACTGAATTGTCATGTTCCGAACACTTTGCTGGATGCCATTCATGTTGCTTTGATGCGTGTCTTGAGGTGTCATCTTGAAACGCTCTCTTCAGATGGCTCAGAGCTTGCAACAAATTGCCTAAGGTAAATACAGGCATTTCTTGTATTTGTTAGTGCATTACTAGAAATGATGTTTTTCATTTGCATCTGTAGTTTATCATATTATACTAGTGGTTGCTGCAAGAATACATAAAAAAAAGGGGGTTAAGTTTTTCCTTTTGAACCATTCCAGCCTTTAAAAAACAAGACTATAACTCTTCCTCAATGCAGTTTAATATGTCTATTTGATTAATTGAATTTTGTTGTGTGTTTGATTTATTTTCTGGCATATCAACCATATCACCCTTAATGCATATCTATGGCATATGTATGTATGATGATCCCTTTATCTTTTATTTTCATTGAAATTGCAGAATAATTTTTATGCACATATATGCAGGCGAATAATTTTTATGCACTTATATGCAGGTGCATTGACTGGAGCTTGCTTGATATGCTAACTTGGCCTGTTTATCTAGTCCAGTACCTTACGTCAATGGGATACATAAAGGGACCCCATTGGAAAGGATTTTATGATGAGATTTTAGAGAGAGAGTATTATTCCTTATCTTCAGGAAGGAAGCTTATGATTCTGCAAATCCTGTGTGATGATGTGTTAGATTCTGACAAGTTAAGAGCTGAAGTTGACACACGTGAAGATACAGAAGTTGGAATAGATCCTGATGCAGCTGCTAGCAATGGTCTTGAAAGTGGAGCTAGAAGGGTCCCTCCTAGATATTCTAAATCTTCAACTAGCGAGAACAGGGAGGCTGTGGAAATCATTTCAAAAACTGATCAGATGAAGTCTACTTTTAAAGCAAAACCTTTAGGGTTTAAAAGTACTGAAGGGAAGATAGATGCTTCTGGTTTTGATGTAGATGGGAATGGTGATGAATGCTGCATTTGTCGCATGGATGGGACCTTGCTTTGTTGTGATGGTTGCCCACTGGCATATCATACAAGATGTATAGGTGTTGCCAAAATGTATGTACCAGAAGGGTCATGGTATTGTCCGGAATGCACAATTAATAAAGTGGGTTCAACCGTCGCAATTGGAACCTCACTTAGAGGAGCAAAATTATTTGGGGTCGATTTATATGGGCAAGTCTTCTTGGGCACATGCAATCACTTACTGGTGTATGTTTCCAGAGTTTTCTACATCCTACCTTTTTTTCCGATTAACTACAATTTTTTTTTTTACTTTATGTCAACCTTCTGCCGGCAGTTGCTCTGTAAAACATGTGGTATTAGAATTGTTGTTTATTACCTTTTGCCATTTGACTTGAGCATTTATTTTCAACTGCCTTCATGCATTATTCTAGTCTACTTGGTATTATTTTCCTGAAGCATGCGTAAGTGCTTTATATGATATATTTTTTTAAATTGATGATTTCAGGCTCAATAATTCCAATAACAAGGAACAGTATATCAGATACTACAATCTCATTGACATTCCCAAGGTCTTACGAGTGCTTTTATCGCCTGTGCAACATGTATCATTGTACATGGGGATTGGCAAGGCAATTCTACAGTATTGGGGCATTCCAGAAAGTGTTGTCTCTCCTATGGGAATGGAAGCCGATATAGCAAACATAAAGGCAGATGAAAATTTTTGTTGTCAATCACTTCATCCTCTTGCCAAGGAAAGCCCTAGTATTATAGATATTGTCAAGGCTGAGAATGCAAGTAGTAACAATGGAATTAACTTGGATAATGTGGCAGTTTCAAGTCTACATACCTCTATGAATAGGGTGACCCGAATGGAAGTTTCTAGTGCTCAGAGCAGCGCTACAACAGTAACAGAAATATCCCATGATTGCCTTGTAATGAATGGGGAGCTACCTAGACAGATCAAAATGGAGTCTGCCATTTCTATTGGTTCAGTTAGCCAGCAAGCTGATCCGTCTGATGTAACCTGCCAAAGCTTTTTTGACAGATCAAGTGCAATGACATGCACCTCACAGATCAGCAATGATGGCAATAGTGGGCATGCAAGTTCCTGTTTATCAGCAAATATGTCGTTTTTGAGCAAGGAACGAAATCATGGAGGTTTTTTAAGAGATGGAACAAACTCTGCCAATAATTGTGCCTTCATGGGCTCTGTTTTCAAACCTCTAGCCTATATTAATCAATATATGCATGGAGAATTTGCTGCTGCTGCTGCTGCTAAATTGGCTGTCCTTTCATCTGAGGAAAGTCGGGTTTCAGAGTCACATAAATCAGGCAATGGCAGAAAAGATATGTCAGGTAGCATTTCACTGCAAGCAAAAGCATTCTCATTAACAGCCTCACGGTTTTACTGGCCATGTTCCGAAAGGAAGCTTTGGGAGGTTCCAAGGGAGAGGTGTAGCTGGTGTTGTTCTTGTAAATCTCTTTCAAGTAAGAGAGGATGCATGTTGAATTCGGCTATTATAGTTGCCACTAAAAGTGCTATGAAAATTCTTAATGGCCTTCATGCTCCAAAGATCAGGGAGGGGAATCTCCCTACCATTGTGACATACATCCTATACATGGAGGAGAGTTTATGTGGTCTTATAGGTGGTCCCTTCCAGAGTGTAAATTATAGGAAAAAATGGCGTAAACAAGTTGCAGAGGCTTGTACTTTCAACTCGATAAAAGCCCTCTTGCTAGAAGTGAGTTTTTCGTAAATTTTATTTGTAGGTTTATTATCAAGCATATTTTGAAATTTTATTTATTCAGTTATTTCAATATTATTTGATATCAATGTTGTTAAAGACGTAAGGCGCATTACTGCGCAAAGGGTCCTAGGGCCTAGGCTCTCACATGAGACGCAAATTGCAAAAAAAAATATATTTAAATATCCAGTCAACTAAAACAAATAAAAATTATTGAAAATATATAAAAAATAATTACAATAATATAAAATACTGATAATACTAATTAATGTGTTTGTCGAAATTTAAAATCCACATTAAAAACCTATCTTAATTTATTAAATAAATGTTATACAACTTGATTTTGGGTTGGATGGGTCAATTCGGGTATGGTTTTCTCATATATTTTTATGAGACTTGCCCAGGCGCATCTTAAAGGCGCGTGTCTGATGAAGGTCGCCTAGCCTAACCCTTCGTAAGGTGTAGAGGTATGAGCCTGAG